>QVNW01000869.1:0-35776 GCA_014825475.1 Pseudomyrmex flavicornis | reverse complement strand
AAAAAAAAAAAAAAAAAAAAAAAAAAAAAAAAAAAAAAAAAAAAAAAAAATCCCAACGATTTCCGGTTTGGGAAATTACAGATCGGTGAAATGCGAGATGATGTTTGGCGAGTTTGTAGTCAAGAAGATTATAGAAAGTCAATCGGCTCAATGTGAGACGATGGATTATCGATAAAAATTTTTTTGTCATTATGGTACTACTAAAGTAGAGATAAAAGTATAGATCCTCTCACCTTTTTTTGTTCCCCACGAATAATGTAATAACAAACACTCGTGTTTTTTTAATGCCCTAGGCTAACACACGCTCGTGAAAGCGCAGTTGTTTTGTTTTTTTCTTTTCATTACTTATATTCCCACGCAAACGTCTAAACAAGACGAGTCAGACGTTTCCAAGAAGGTTCTCTGTTTACGTTGTCTGGATTGTCATATCTCTCGCGTTCTCTGAAATATTGCTAGCTGTCTCAGTTAGCAAGAGGAAAACGCGCAGAAAAGTTTTACGATCTGACATCGTAAACTATTAAACGTTCCAAAACGCTTCTAAATTCTAGAAATCCGTGACCATTTCGATCAATTGGAATTTTTAACGCGTAGCTTTTCCGCTAATTACCGAAGTTTCTCGTTCCGCAAGTATATTTCTTTGCAACATTATTGTTGTAACATCCATGTGAAAAGAAATAATCGTAGATAACGCGAGTCAAATGTTTAGAAAGCGCGCGAATAATTAGCGTGTAATTCGTTGATTCTAATTTTTCGGAAACATTGCCAGAATGGCGGCGCAAATCTGTTGCGGGTCGGTCTCGTGGGGATGAAGCGCCATTACGGCTTGCACTTGTTCTTCCGGAAAAATGTTGGCGAGATGGTAGTGCAGGCGACGTCGGGCGTCCTGCACCTGCGTTCCCCAGGGTATGTGCAGGCTCGTTGACTGCGACGACGCAGGCAACAAGTTCAGCTGAGGATCCGAAGTGCCGAGCCTCTGCACCCGTGACGGCGGCATGACAGCGGTGCCGTGTGGCGGCCAGGCCATGTAAGAGTCCGGCGCGGAAGCGATGCGTGTTACGTGCTGGTGATGATGAAGATGATCCGAATGGTTCCAACTGAAATCACAGATTTCAAAATGTGCAAGCTGACTTGTAGTATTTTATATTATTTTTTGTCGGGAGAATTGGGAGAAAACCAAATTTAATTTGCGAATAATCCTCATTCTTTAAACTTTTTCATGGAAACACATTCGAATCAAGGTTGTACCTTATGGCAGTGACTGGATATGACGACTCGTTGCTGATGTGTCTCGTCAACGGACGGTGTTGCATGTTGGAACGCGAAGAAGCGACGGCTGATGATTGCTGCTGTTGTTGCGGTGACTGACTGACCCGCTGTTGTGGCTGCTGATATCGCCTGAGCCGATAAAGCCGCGGATCACACGACGGGTTCAAAGTTAATTGCCGTTGCAATTTACGATGCATGTTTCCCGGTTCCGGCTCGGAATTGTTGACTCTCGACATAGTCCAGTTCACTGTAGAAAGATAGCTTTCAGTAAAACCACGAGGCTCTGTTGGAGCTAAGTTTATTTAATAATTATGTTTAGTAAAAATATAAGAAACAACAATATTGAATTTTCCGTGCTGTTCTTTGACGATTATTACCTTCGGGATTCTGTGTAGAGGTCATTTGCTGGCTGTATATGGCGGGACTAGTTACGGGTAAATCTGACGTAACATTTTCTACCGATCTGCTCTTTGGAACGGACGACAAGGATGAAATAACGCTCGGCGGCACGGTCGATCTGGCCTTGCACAATGGCGGATGTTGCGAAGAAACGGTGGTGGACGGTAACGGCAAACTCAAACTGGGCCCGCGGGCCTGTAAGTGTCGCTGCGCGTGCTCGACCAGTCGTTCCGTCACGGATTTGTGCGGATGCGAACCTCTTTCGGGATGCCGGAACTTGCACTTGTTACCGTACGTACATTTCTACAAGAATTCACAACAAAACGAACGTTCGACTCGATTTTATTTCCACCACTAGAGAGAAACGCGCTTTGTTTTTCATTTGCTGGAAAATTGTTTCTTTTCTCATCAAGAAAAAAGAAAATCAAATTACCTTGGCGTAGGGACACGGAGGCGCGGGGTCGACTTTTCTCGGTGCTATCCTGAGAAAATTCTCCAGAGTGGGTCCGCTTCTGCCGAGCGGATCGTCCGGCGGCATGAATCGATCGTTAACGAAACTGTACATCAGAATTCTCTCCTCGACCACTCGTCTGAATTCCGGATTCTCCTGCGCCAGATCCCGATAGTTATCGTTGCTGACGACGATACCGTCGACTTCCGCGGCCAGCTTCAGAATATATCGGTCGTCGTAGCACACCATGCGCTTACCGCCAACCAATCTGTGAGCAAGATACATCGAACGCGTTTTAAGCGTGAAGAAAAATATGTTTTTATGTAATATTATTAATAAATAACGAGAATCATATTTACATAAATTGCGTTGCAACAACACGTCCGAAAAAAAATTCTAACGTGATTTGAACAAGTTTTTTCTTTCACAAGAACTTATCGTATCAAAATGTAAATGTTGCGTTTCTCAATTTGCATTCTCGTTCTCTTGATACAATATTATCGCGACTCGCGAAATCAAACGATTCGTTTCCGTACTGCTGCGAGCGAAATATGCGAGAAGAGCGGCAAAAAAAAAAAAAGAAAAAAAAAAAGTAGAAAAGGGGAGATGGAAAATCCTTGAGACGGTTTGAGTCCGCGCGATAGATCAACATGAAGCCGGTTATTCCAGCTCCTGATAATATTAGTCGGTAGCAAAGCAAGTCTGGTGGAGAACCTAAACGAGAGATATCTCCCGCTTTGACGTTCTCAGCTTTAAATCTCGTGTCGCAACTCTCTTTATTTTCTCGGTTAAAATTAAATTGTCCTTTTAATTTTAATAAATAATTACATGTCCTTTTTTGCGTTCTCTCAACGTGAAATTGTATTTTATTGTTTTTACGTTGTAATTTTATTTATTTGTTTTTCTCTTTATCTTCCCAATAAAAAAAATTAAGTTTTTAACAAATAATTGATTATTCAATTTGAGAGACTTTCAAATAAAAATAAAGCGTTTACGAAAGAAAACTCTTTTTACATATTTTAATGCGCATCGCATCAATTTTAGGCGCGTGTTTTCTTGCTTCTGACGTCATCATTCAAGATAACTGCTGCAGCGAGTATATATATGTAAGAATTTTAATGAATCAGCTCAATCTTTCCGAATTAGACAATTAGCATGAGCTGCACTAACCTGGATGGTGTAAACACCAGCAAGCGGTCTCTCTCGAGTTCGCTCAGTATCTCCTGATCGACAACTGGGTTGTCCGGTCTGGAGGCTTCTTTTCGCCACTTGGGCACGAAAACGGTGATCTCCTTGTGACCTCTGGCGCGGAACCAGTCGACGCAGATCTTGATACCGCGACAGGAAAACACCTCCTTGTTGCCGTGGCTCATGGCGACGTTGCTGCCGTCGATGACAACTGGCCTCAAATCGGTCGACGTGATGGTGTTCGTCGTCATCGTCGTTGTTGTCGTGGTCGTTGTCGTCGCCGGTGTCATCGTCGAAGCCAAGATAGACCCCCCGCCCTTGTCCGTGCCCGCGTCTGCGTCCAATGCGCCGTCCTGCTCTTCGGAACTGTCGTTGAATTTTGGAGAACATGTCGCTCCGAGCTTGATCAGCTCGGCCAACAGCTCGTTCTGACCCGGATCTGGCCCGAGCTTCTGTAAAGCCGCCTGTACCAATCTTTCGGTGTAGCCCAGCTTCAGAGCGAACTCCACGCGAGCGGTGTAACCTGAACGGAAATATTGTTTATCGATAAACGAAGGTATTCGTTTATTTTGTATTTTTTGTGTTTCTTCAAGCCTCGACGAGACTTTACCTGGACTTTGCGTGGGGGACGGTCCCTGGATGGTGACGTACTCGGCGAACTCGGCCGCCAAAGTGTCGGAGGTAGTACGAGACACATCCGAATGTGCTGCCGGATGTGACATCTGCGACTCTGTAGATCGCGGACGTCGCATCACCGTCGTCGTCGTCGTTGTTGTTGTCATCGTCGTTGTCGTCGTTGTTGTCGTCGCCGTGGTCGCTGTCGCGTCCTCGGCTTCGTAATCGCTGTCGTATGACGAGTCCTCCGCGTCCGGCATGCTACCTGTTCCTAGAACTGTACAGTCCACGTATCTCTGCAACGAAAGCAACAAGATTTCTTTAATAAATTAGAGACAGAGAAAATATATCAACACAGAGAGCAACCGCAAATTAAATAATAATAGAAATAACCACAAGCAGCGATACTTTAGATTTAGAAGAGCGATCGTTTGCGCGATAAGTAGGTGGCAATAAACGGCGAAAACAACACGGAAACGAGCGATTTGCAAGTTGCACCGGCCACGGTGTCGACAAGCAAATAACAAGCAATCTATACTCGGTGCTATTTCCTATCGCGCGTTCACGTTCCGTTACTTAACCGAGTCCTCGTTAGATTTTTACACGTTTGACCTAGCCCGCGTTATATATATATATATATATATATATATATATTACTACATCCACTTTTCCGTCGTCGATTCAGCAGTGACCCAATTATGTTCGTTTGAATGAGAACTCGCAATTCGACGCGATTTGCGCGCTGCGCATCTTACATAAACAGAGAGAAACGCAATATAACGCAAATAAAACGAATTTTTAGCGAAAACAAACTACGTACAGAAACGATTCACAAAATTCAACTGTAGAGAAACAATTCGCAGTAATTTCAAAGTCATTTATTTTCAAACGCACACATGGACGGATCGAACTGCGAATAATGTTCACAATATTTATTATTGCAAACGCGAAAGTGCGCTAAATATATAAATTTTTCTTTTTCTTTTTTATTGAATTTGTGATGTAACAAAAGTCGGCTTCGGTTCAAAGATGAGAGAAAATTTGTGTGTGTGCGCGCGCGCGAGGGCACGATTCGTCTCCGGTTCAAGAAATTATCGTAAACGGGGCATAGCTCTCCCAGGTTGGCGGATGTAACCATTAGCGGAGATCTAGGTGAAAGCAGAGAGACGCGAGGGCAAGAGAGAAAGACTACGCGTGTAGCGGTTATCAGGGCCGGCCTCTGCTCCAACCGGCGAGACGGAACGACGTAACGTTACAGGTGTAAAGCGACAACGAAATTTTTTGCATCGTATGCGCTTGCAAACGTGCGACAGAGCAACAGGTGAAAAAAACACTACGCGCAACAGGTGGAAATCACCATGTGCAAAAAACTAAATTAAAATTATACGTGTATATAAATTATTATAAAAATGCATATGTAAAATTTAAAAAATATACATTTCACGGAATATTTTAAATTGTTAACCGTTGTGTGAATAATTAAATATGTTCAATTACAAGTAACACATAATTATTTTATCGATCTTGCGCGTTCTACACACACACACACACACGTCCATTTATTTTATTCCGGCAGTGATTGTTAAACTCATTCAAGTTTGCAAAGCACGGTTTCTTTTTAATTGGAGTAATTTGAAAATAGATTGGATTCAGTTTGATGAAGTGCACATAAAAAGCAAACGTCAGAATTTGTTTGTTATATATTTCGCTTCCACAAGTCAATGTAATCCTTTGAACATTTATTTCTTATTACTTGTACAGTTCCTAGCGCGCGTTATTTCTCTATGTGTTATTAAAGTACCATAATGAACCGTCGTCTCAATTTACATTTTTGTGGTCGCGGTGTTGCGTCATGGGATTTGCCGGCGGGGGACTCGGTTTCGGGTCTTTCTGAGTGCGTCGTTTTAATATTTCGAAGACGACAAAATTAAATCGCGTCTCTTTCGCGCGATCAAAGTGTTCACTTGAATATTTTTGTTTTGTTACGTGTAAAATCATCGCAACAATACTTATTTTTCCGGAACAAATTGATCCCGGACACGCGCGAATTCTTCGTATGCGATCGGGGGGGCGTATATGAGACTCGCTTCTCACACAGAAACGTGACCGCCGTGAAGCGCGTAATGGTTTTTAATATAGCAATTCTGTTAGAAAGTCCGTGAAAAGATAGATCAACCGGAAGACGGCGATTTTCCAAAGAAAGTTCTTGTCGCTGCCATACTTTCTCTCCCGCGTTCTCCCCCGGCAACGTTTATCATTCGCTTTTTAACGAACATCGAGTGTTTATATGTGCAGCCACATGCCAGAATTGTATGCATTTTTTGTTTTTTTTTAATATTGTACTCATAAAATTGATAAAAGAATAATTTTTTTTAAATAATTGTATGTGTAGAAATTACACAATTGAAATTGAAAAAAAAAAGTGTCTGTGTGCGCGTCTCTCCTTTCCTTTCGACATCACTTTTATATTATTTTTTTTTTTTTTTTAGATTTTATCAATTTACAACGTCTGTACACAGGAGAAAAGTATTTTTGACACACGGCGTTTTTGTGCTGCGGTCCATCTTCAAATATTTCCCGAAACTGGTTCCGCGATGCGTTTATGCGGAGGACACGTTACAGAAACGGACGGGCGAAGAGAAACAGAAGGAAGATGATACCGGGATACCGGTATCAAACCACCTAATTTATTCTGATGTCGGCTCGCGCGTAAGTCAGGCTATATAGGATGTGTGTTACAGGATACGCGCGTATGCATATGTATGTATTATACCGTATAGAAGAGAAAGAGATAGAGAAAGAAGAATCTTGCACAATCTCTACGTCATATACTTTGCAACTTCATTTTCGACTCGTCTCACGTATTTTGTCTTGTCCAACAATTACGACGCTTTTATTCATTTGAGTTTTTCACATTCGATTACTTGACACTTGTTATTTGTTTCTCTTCTCTCTTCGTCTATAAACAATAATGCATTTAATAATATTAAGTGTGTTGCGCCGTCATCTCTCAACGTGTTACTTATTAATCACCCAGCAAAACAAAAAGCACGTTCTTTTTAATGACGTGCGTAACGCGAGAGGATGAGAAGAAGAACGATTCATTCATCTCCGACGCCGCAGTTGACATTTGTATTTTAGTTTTTGGTTGGAAAAAAAATTCTCAAAACGATATATCTACGTGTATTATACGAGAATCGCTCGCATAATAATGAATGTCTCGACAACGTCGAGAAAATATGCGGGAGCGCATTGGGACTAAGTGGGTCAATATCAATGGAGAAACTTGGCATGATGAGCAAACGGCGCGAGTTGTCTGTCTGTTACGCGACTTGAAAATAATTTTCACTTGCGATTCCAGCGAAATACTAAAAGTTTCGCGCGTGTGCGAGTTATGATGCTTGATGACGATCAATCAAATTAGCTAAATCCAAGCGAGACTTCGGATCGATCGGAGTAGGAGGAGGTTTCTCGATTGAAACGAAAATCGATCGTGTCCCGGAAAGAGAACGTACATCCGCTCGTTTGTTCGCGCGGCAGTCCGCGTAGTCTCCGCGCGCTTATTCCTCATCAAAGGTGTGGTGTATGTGTGTGTGTGTGTGTGTGTGTGTGTGTGTGTGCGAGATTCAGCCGGACTCGACACACTTCCAATCCGAGCGCGGACCGGTGCGAGCCGCCGAGTTTCGAATGATTAATGCGAGCCGATCGCGCGCGCGGCTGTCCACTTTGCCCGTACTCTCTCGCGATTGCGTGAAAGGCCAGAACGTCAAGTATTCCAACCCGGAAGCGAGCCTTCGAGAGCGCGCGCGCACGCGGCACGTTCACCGAGATCGCGCGCGCGATCGACCGCGCCGATCGTTCTTTTTTTTTTTTGTTTCGGATATTATGTATTACGTCCGGGAACACATAGATATCCTCCGCTTTTCGTTCTTGCAGAGTAAGAGAACCGGCAAGAGCGTTTGTTAATTCATTTCGAAGCGACAATCGTTTCCTCTTCTTTACCGGAGAACATTGAGAAACTTTATCGTTTCTTTTCTCTCTCTCTCTCTCTCGATTCGTATCTATATGATAAGTGAATTAAAAATTTCCAAAGTGAGAATCAATCGTTACCGCGAACTCAGAAGTCTTCGAGCGGTATTATAATCCGTTATCGTTTGTTTAAGCGCGTGACGAATTGTTTACGCGCAAGAGGGGAATGACGCGCGCGACGCGCGTACACTTACACGAGAAAAATTCAGCCCCCGCGTCGCTTGTTATGTGCACGCCCCGTTATCAGCGACGATATCGGACGACCAATTAGCGACCGAGCGATGACTCGATTATAAACCGGATGACAGCTAATCGCGCGGATAATTATAGTCACGTTTAACGTCAGACCGATTACGGTATGTAACATCATCACGCCACAAGATGGGCGAAAGCGCGCGCGCGCGTGTTGAGAAATTTTAGCATCCGGTAGAATAATTATAGTCCCTCCCTCCGCTCTGCTACTCTTTTGTTGTGCACGAGCGTAGAAATAGAGAAAAGAATAGAAAAAGCGTGCAAAATTGAAGAAGGCCGTTTTCTCGCGCTGAAAAAATGTATTTTCCTACGCGTTTACGTTCTTTTAATTAAATTAATTTATTAATTAAGATGAGAAAAAAAACGAAGAAGAAGAATTCCCGGACACGTCTGACACGTTCAATATCTTATCGCGCTCTCGACAATGTAAATCCGGAAAAAGAGAGCGAGAGGCGCGTCAACACGGGGCTGCGTTGTCATCAGGCAACAAATTAGCAAACAATGTGAAACGAAGAAAGTTGAACGGACCCAGAGGAGGAGAAGGAAGACCCGAATGATCTCGGAAAAACAAAGTTCTGTGAATGAGAATTCGCGAATAATTCACGTTTGGAAATAAACTTCTTTTTCTAAAAGAGAAAGACAGACAAATATGCATACGCACATGATTAAAATCTCTAGATAATTAACAATCTTAACAATCCCTGAATAACAAACAAATTCCACGTTTCAATGACCCGCGATCGGGTTACATTCCGGATGCGATTACTTGTTCGAAGCGCGAGAATCGCGCGACGACACAAGAAGAAATCGACAGCTAGATCCGGCAAGGCTCACCTTTCCAGCGACCGTCATCTCTCGTGCCGTGGATCGCGAAGCGTAGATCCTTCTCACGTGTGTGTGTGTGTGTGTGTGTGTATGCGTCTGTGTGTATGTATAAAAGAGGGAATCAACCGCACGAATGGGAGCGGCGGCAGCGAATTGCACTTTTCAACCAGCAAACGGCTCTCTCGTGGCAACGACAACACACTCGGACCCCGCGAAATTATACCACGCACTCGTCGACGCACTGATCTTCGCCCACCGTCGCGTAAAGTCGCGCGGTTGTGTCTATCACCGAGCTTTAAAGAAGTCGCGCTGCTAGTCGACGACGTGATCAAGACGAGGGAAGGGAGAGGGACGGGGAGGACACGGGGTCCGTGGAGGATGCGGGGATCAACGGAACGGCACGCACGATCGCGACGACGTCCGACAAGTGAATGGAGTGGTCGCGCGCGACATACCTCACCGCAACAGCAGCGAGCGACTCCCACCTCCCCGTCGCTGTTGCGCGGCGAGGCGGCACTGCCCACACACACACACACACACACACACATACATACACACTTGCGGCGGCAACGAACCTCGCCGACCGATTGTCGCGCAACTCCACCTCTACATACGGAACTACAACATCCGTCACAGAACCGTGCGACAGGAAAGCGAGTAGCAACTAGGAAGTTACGAAGATTTTCTTTTTTTTTTTTTTTTGTCGTAAAATAACTTGACACGTGTGTGCTGTATGAAAAATTGGCAAATTGAAAGAGAAAGAAGGAAAAAGAATTTGCAGCACTTTGGGGAACTCCAATCTTTGTGAAATATGCGATTCACAAAACAAATATATACGTACACACAACATCAATTTCAATAAGTAAAATAGAAATGAGATATTTGTAGCTCTGATGAGTAGCAAGCTATGTGAGCTTTATCGAAATCAATTCCGAAAAATGACATAACATGTTGATTATATACGTAAGATTATCACATACATAATTTTTTTTTACAGTATTTTTGTCCGCACAGACTTTATAACAAACATCTGTAAGAAAACTAAGATATAACGAGACACTTATATATTAACAGATATAAAACTTCCCAAGATATTAACAGATATAAAAAACTCCCAAGATATTCCCAAAACCCAAGTTAATTACGTCCAAGTTGTTTGCGTTGTAAATGCTAAGATCTCTTTTCCATGACTTTGTTAATATCCTTCAAAGACACTACGGTTGAACCCAACCACCGAACTCTCTCTCGAGTTCTTCGCCAACCGCGAAACACAGATGATCATTGTACGGAGCTGCTATCACCTGCAATTTTAAAGAGAACATTAAAGCGAATTTTAAAGCTATAAAATATCGAACGACTCTATATTATAAACTACTTCTGCTAGAAACATTGTCGTAAAGTTCCAGATATTAGAATACAAAGAAGAATCATTATCAAGCAAAAAATACACTTCAAAATAATATTCGAGTCGAGATTCTTACTTGAATACCGACTGGCATCCCTTGTTCGTCCAAGCCCATCGGCACTTGGAGAGTTGGGAATCGCAAAACGTTAAAGAAACACCAATAGCCAAAGTTATAAGGTCTCAAAAATGCAGAGTAATGATAACTGGCGGGGAAGGGAGCCGAAGTATACAACAGCACTCCATTGTCGCCCAATGTCTCCTGTGGAAACAGATTTTATGATATATTTGAATGAATGAAACGAGCAAGATGTAAAAATCTAACAGAATTTGTTAACAAGATGCAATGTCAACTGACATAGAAAACCAAGCAAAATGTTTGTCATTCCGTAACTATTTAAATGTTTCAACGAAAGAGTTTTGATCTCCGTTACTAATTTGCTGTTAATTTTCGCTTTCTCTATGCAATACTTACCGCTAAGAATAGTTTCGCTTTCGCGGTGACGCTTTTTGCCCATTCCGCGTTCTCCTGCGGAAAGAAGTCCTCGTCTATCAATTTAAGAACAGCAGCTAACGTCAATTGAGAATTTCCAGTGAGCAGATTAGCTATTTCTCTAATCGCGCTGGTAGAGTACTGCAAAATGTTGAATATTTTTTTAAGTAGAAAGTTAAGACGCGTGAGACTTTGAGAAGAAAGCACGAATTTCGCAAAACATGATAAGATTCTAATGTCATCAATATTGATATTTATACATGTATGAAATGAAAAACGTGTCATATGAAATGCAACATATCTTAATCCTTACTTTTCCACACGTTATGTTTTCTCTGAAATTGACATTCTCGCGAGTCATCCAATATCTCCACAGCTTAAAGCTGTACTCAGAACCCGGTACTTTAATCTGTAACATACGAATATAACACAATTTATGTACGTGTTTCAAATTTTCTTCGTAGATACAAAATCTCTCTCTTATGCGCGCATATAAATATGTAGCATTCTGTGTAGCGTTTTGAATTATTAGATTTCTACCTTTGTTGCGGAGCCGGTGAGTTTTTCTAAATGTTTTACAGCTTTTCTCATTGTGGCCCGCATGGTCTTGGTCACTTTGCTCGCTCTCAAATCTCCAGAACTCTCTTGATAGAACACTTTCAGATCTTTCACATTCACCGACTCATCCAGTCTTAATCTGGGCCCATTTTTATACATGTGCAAATTTTTCATCCGGTCGTCCACTTGTAATCTGGGCTTTTGACCAATCAATACCTTTAGAAGAGGTGCGAGATCTTCGGTGTGTCTGCAAATTGGCCCAGCTGCCACCATGGTATCCGGATAATGTTCTTCACGTAACCCGATTCCGTATACAGATGTCAATCCTGATACATAACATCGAAACTTAAATTATAGTGTGTGTAAAAAAGTTTGGGGATAAAAAAATTATCAACACGTTGTTAACATTAACCTTCGCTGGGTTTGTGACCAAACAATCCGTTAAAAAAGGCAGGCATTCTAGTGGAACCTCCTATATCGCTAGCAAGAGAGAGTGGAGTACCACTTGCTGCCATTAGAGCTCCTTCTCCACCACTGCTGCCTCCTACTGTTCTGGTAGTGTTGTAAGGATTATTTGTTTGTCCAAATAGATTATTTCTCGATTCCGTCCATAAGTTGAGCTCCGGCACGTTGGTTTTCGCAATTAAGATCGCACCAGCCTCTTTCAACAAGCGAACTGTCGTGGCGTCGTCTTCAGAGCAATAGTTTCGGCGACCGAGCATACCGAGAGAGTGGATTAATCCTAACAAAACAATCGATAACAATCGCTGCAATTACTTTGTCTAATCAACAATTTACTTCTTTGGAGGATTTTGCCAACCTTGAGCTCGATTGCTCTCCTTCGTGGTAAAGGGAACTCCCAGAAATGGTTTTTCTTTGTTTATTTTTTCCTCATCGATGCCTTGTTGTATCATTAAATCCACTTTCTTTGCCTCTTCCAAAGCTGTTTCATATCTCTCTACCACAACCGCATTTATCAAACAATTTACTTCTTTACATCTTGCAATGAAAGCTCCCACCACTTCCTCCGATGTAATTTGCTTTGTTCTGAAATGACATGCAAAAATATACACGATATTATTTTATATGCATACTGTCTATCACTTACAAACATTTGAAAACAAATAATTCAATACCATCTCACTATATCGCATGGTAATAGAAACTATTATCATTAGGCTCTCATGAGCAAATCAGATGAGTCTTGTATGTTTATTTTATTATTTTATTATGTACATAATAAAAGAGGCTACTATATACAGTGTACACAAACATGATTTAAAGAAAACAAACATTTGATCTTAGGCTATATTTTAATCAAAAAAAAAAAAAATTGATATCAAATCAATACTCAACCTGATCATCTTAGCTAAAGAGACTGCGCTTTCCAACAATATCTTCTGTTCCACAGGTGGTACTTTGTTCGCTTTCTTATCATAGTATAAGCTAAAGATAAAGTTCACAATACAATCAAACAGAAAATGCAGCTGTATTATTACAAATCTTAAAAACGTGCAACATATCTGTTTGGCATGCTGCATCAAATCGTCGCATTCTGGAGGCTCCTAAACACAATATGTAATAAATAAGACACTGTCATACATTTTTTTATGACAAAACTACAAATTTAAATACTTGTAAGAAAATAACAATTTTCTCATAAATTAAAGAAATTATTGTCAACATAATTATTGTGCTGAAATTCTGTTTACCTTATTCCTTATAGAAGTGCACATAACTTTCCGCAGAATTGACAAAAAATATAAAAGAGAATATTTTGATTGCGACAAAAAAATTGATAGGGGTAGTTGACGGTTCGTAACCGGTTGGATAAACACACCTTGTTTATCAGGCCGGGTTCCACTGTCAGTACTGAAAATCTATAATATATGTCGCATGAACTATAAATTTTCAGTCCTGACGTATAATAATAATATCTTATGTGATCATTGTCATGTATAATATGAGATATTTACATGATCAGTCAGCGATCTCTGCAGCAACGTTGGATAATGTGTTGTTGAGTATTGCTGAGTAATGGCTCGCACACGAGCACACAATGACAGAACTTTGACTGATATGTAAGTATACTGACTGACGTTTGACACGTATTCGCAAATCCCAATTCCTATTGCGCGAGAGACGATTGACTAGCAGTTACGACATATTGTTAGTGATTGGAACACGCTCTCGGATGTACGGAAGATCCATGAGAAACGGTCCTATCGTGGACAACCCCATTTACTAAGGATTGACTTTTCGGAACCGAGTGCAACCACTGAACTGTTATCACGCGTGCACACGCACAAACGAACCAACTTGATCTCCACATCGTCCACGCAAGGGTTATCATCTGTCTGATTAACGAGAAGGTTATTTTCATAGAAGAAGCTGTCATTCCAATCGAGGCGTGGTGGATTGATTCTCATTACCTCTTAGACGTTTAAAATGAGATAATCGTAAGATTAGACTCTTAAGTGCAACGCAATAAAGAATCCTAACCAAGTGGATGACACGCGCCGAAGATGTTCTCGAGCGGGCCGAATTACACAAAGCTGAAGACGCATTTGCGTCTGGCGATTAATCGCCTGAAACTGTTGGAGAAAAAGAAGACGGAGCTGGCGCAGAAGGCGCGACGTGAGATCGCCGATTACATCGCCGCCGGGAAGACAGAGCGCGCGAAGATCCGGGTGGAGCACATCATCCGCGAGGACTACATGGTGGAGGCGATGGAACTCCTGGAGATGTACTGCGACTTGCTTCTGGCGCGATTCGGTCTCATTCAGCAAATGAAGTCAGTAACAGCAACACAATTCTCTCTGTAATCAAGACACAATGCGTTCAGCAGAACTGAGTGCTTAACAAGTGCTTTGCAATTGTTGTTTGTCATTAGCATTGGATTTACAAGAGGTTAATACACTGTCACAGACAATAAGCGCATAAGTGCTTACTAAGTGCTGAGCTAAACGCAGCCAATGTTAATTACAGACAATGTTAATTGTAGTAGAAAATGAGAAAACAAAACGAGACATTGTTTAAAATGTAATTTTGTATTTCTTTGAATATTTGTTTGTGTTTGTTTATTGCTTTACATACTTCACTTTAGTTACTTATATTACTATTCACTCAGTTTGTTTTTTTGTTATCTTATTTGCAACAGTGTCATTTTATCTGAACAGAAAATGTTGTATTGTTTCATGAGCAATTCAAATTTCAGTCAAAATACATAAAAATACTTATAGTTGCAGGATTTAATTATTTAACGTATATAATTGTTAGAAATCTTGATGACGGTTTGGCCGAAGCCATATCCACCATCATTTGGGCGGCACCTCGTATCCAGACGGATGTGCAAGAAATTAAGGTCATAGCGGATATCCTAACGTCCAAGTACGGCAGGCAGTATACGGAAGCGTGCCGAGAGGAGGCGATACAGACGATATCGGAGAAGCTGAAGCATAAAATGAGCGTGCAGTCACCGTCGAAACTGCTCGTGGAAAAGTATCTGATCGAAATCGCCAAGAATTACAACGTGGAATACGAGCCGGATCCGCAGGTGATGGCCGAGGCTCAAGACGCGATGCTGATAGACATAGGAGGAGAATCGAGGAATAATCTGGACACCGCCAGCGGAGGAATACCTCATCCGCCTGGCTTCATAGGTTTTCCACAACCACCGCTCTTACCGGATCCCGGATTCAACTCGAGCGTGGTAATAACTTCGAGCAACTTCTTTTTCAAAAAGAAACAACAGCATCGCTTTTTTTCTAGTTATTAACATTCACTAAACGAACGTCACGATGTTTCAGGATTCAGCCAAAGACGCTTCTTCCATAGGATTTGTGTCCCCGACGTCTCCGCCTTCTGAAAAAGACCAGAACACCGCTTTCAATCCCGCCGCTTTTTCGTACAACATTCCTCTGGACAACGCCAACTCGAACAAACCTGTGAGTTAACTCGCATTCTCCGGCAACACGAGTTGCCGTCTGATTAATATTAATCGACAGCGTTCTCTTGCTAAACATCTGAATTTTAAATGTTAATTAGGAGGAAGATTTGCCGCCGCCATATCGACCGGACTTTCCACCCGATTTAAACAAACAGGTAAAGCTTACGCCTCTTCGAATTTTCAACGGAGTTAATAATTAAATGTGCCGTGTTTTTTTCTTCTGTGCAGTCGGACGAGAAGCCTAAACCTCAGCCGAGATCGAAGATGCCGATGAACAACTATCAGCTTCCGGATCTACCGGCAGTGCCGACGGAGAACAACGATCCGTCCGAAAATCCATTGGAGAACGACGATGTTGACTTCGACGACTTGATGAAGCGATTCGAAAACTTAAAGAAGAAGAAGTAACACGCTCCACCGATGCAATATCCTAAATAAATTGTATATCGCGTTAATTTTTATCTTTATCGTCACGATAAAGCGACGTTGTATTTATAGTAGTGCCTTCCGTAAAAAGGAGAGGGTATATTTAGTATTTAAGGGGTAATTCAAAATGCTTTCGCGCGCGACAAGAAAAACAGAAATATACATATATATATATATATATATAACTGAATACAATTACGCTTTATCTACGCTCTAACGAGATTTGTATAAATTGTTAAAAACAATTTATTATTTTAATTAAACGTGTTAATTTGTTGTGAGTCTTTCTACTAAATTATTGCACGTAAACTCCGCGGTGCCTCGTAACAGCTACGTGGTGTTTCTTTTCTTGTGGAGAAATTGACGTCGTCATCATTGAAAATGCGATGCGTGTTGCTAGTAGTTATCCCAATCGTCGCATCTCTGTAACAAAAAAAAAAAAACAAAAAAAAACGTGTCAAGTCATGTTAAAGCTCGATCGAAAGAATATCGAGAACGTCAATCAACAATTTTGCAAACATGTACTTCTTTTCCTTTGTCCGACAGACAGGAGAGGAGATTTTGCGAGAACTGACATTTGTCCTGTCGCATTTCCAAATTAAGATAATGGAAACACTCTACGACGGCTTCCTCCACAAAGTCTTGCAGTTCCGGATTACGTATGTTACGCGTCGTGAACTGAATGACCGAGTCCTGCTCGGGAAATCCCCTTTGATCTACCTGTTGTAAACGGAATTTGAGAAGACTGATCGCTAATTAAGTTTTAGAAGAGAAATCTTTGTAATTTACCATATTTAATTCGTTGAAAACACACTGAACGACGCACTGTAATAAAAAGCAATATATATAATAATTGATAAAATACTTAAGTTTAATATTTCGTATCAACATAAATTGAAGTTGACAACATGGAAAGAATAAGGGAGAGGGAAAAGCATTCTCTGTAGAAAGAAGTAATAAATTATACAGCGAAAGTAGTAATAAATGATACAGTTACGTTACATACAGCAGCTTGAATTTTTATAAGACACTTGTGTAGCTTACGGATCGTTGTTGATTCTTGTCGTAATTGTGCGAGTTGCTGTTGTACATCTGATCGTAACTCGATCTGACACCTCCGTCGGAATAACCAAAGTCGCGAGTATTGAGACCCCGATTAGGATTATACTGCGCATTTCTCCACTGTCCGTCTGTATAATTGAAGGAATAACGTTGGTCGTTGCCGACGTTTCTTTGTTGATTTCCACGATTCCTTAATTATATATTAACGTTTATGTTATTAATATGTCCACACGCAATCACAGAATTAAAATGTTATTTTAAAGACACGCGATAAAATAATTATGTTCTTCGCTTTGCCTCGTTACCGATTGTTATTTTGATTCTTCCACGACTGCGTGTTGGACTTGCTATTGTCGCTAGTAAAAAATTTCGTGTCGAACATGTCCATAATCGAAGATTCATTGCTGTCGTTGTCATCACTCGACGTGGAATCGCTGTAATCGTCATCACCTGTGGATCGTTTCTTGCAAACCCGCACGATCTTCCGAAACTGATCGTTCATTTGCTGAACGCCGCTTCTGCATTTTAGTGACTATAACGATTAAAAAAAAAAAATTAATAAAAGACTCAATAAAAAATTCGCTATTAATAATTACAAGATGCATCAAAGATGCAATTTTATGAGTTTTTCATTTAAATTAAGTATACTTACGATCGCTGACTCCGTCAATAATAAACAAACGCTGCACAGAACAATCAGTCTGGTCATTTTGCACAGGCAATATTCTCTTCCAGATAGAGTTGTTCTTCGATTTCCCACATATACGCTCACGACATGTATTTATAAAGTATTTCTGAAAAATGCTTATATCGTCAACGAGACAAGTTGACAAGATGAGTTGACAAGTTGACAATTATCCCGAAACAAAATATTGTTCCATATCCCGGATGAAGATACGCACGACTACTCTCCTTACGCAATTCTTCCAATTATCGATCGAATCATCACGAGCATTGTTACGGATAAAAGTCCTTGTAGAAGAAAACCAATCGAGTTGTCAAGAGGGAAAAACAGAAACTCAGTCAATCGGGGGAAAGTGAGAGCTTTGTGGGAACAACACACGAGCCTCAACGCGTTCGACCGATCAGTCCTCTGTAAATTGTCCGCCAAAAAAGATTTATAATGCGCATCAAACGATCCGTAAGTGTTTATCTCTCTCGTAAAAGTTTTGTTTTGTTTGTTTTTTTTAATTAAATAAAATTTTCTAACACAAGACAAACTATACGTGTGCGCATTGTTTTTTGTCGTCGCACGTAGGAGGATCGCGAAATAAGATCCGAAGAAGTAACAGACCGCGAAAATGTGAAAGCGAACGTGTCGTTCTACAGATTTCACTGAGTAATTTGCATGAACACCCAGTTGACGAATCAATACTAAATTAACAAAGTTGTCGTGTGAGAGAAAAAGTATTAGAATTGAAAAACAAGAAATAGAAATTTTGTTTATACTTCTTGCAGCTTCTTCTCAAACTCTTTTTGTTCGCGATCATGTTGTCAGTAGGTGAGAATAATGCAAATGCAGAAGTCACATCGCCATATGGAAGCCATACATCGACACTGTATCCTAATACAAAATTTAAAGACGAAAGAAAGCAATCGGTGGACGAAAGCCGGGTAGATTTTCAAATAAGGAATCATCGGGGACCGGGAACGTACATATTCGGTTTCGACACTGGAAATGGGTGAGTGCGAAAAGAAACTTACTTACAAGATAAAATATTTTTCAAAAAAAAAACAAAAAAGAAAAACAATAGCATTAGAAAAATGCCGATAATAACAAAGTTTATATACACTATACACACAATACTATAAATTATTTTCTACATACGCTACAAACTTTCTTTTCTTGAATTAAATATATATATATATATATTTATGGTTTAAAAATATTTTTTTCTTACATTAATAGTCGCATACATGAATCGACAAAACGTTAAGTTAATAACTGCTTAGAAAATATAATAAAATTCAAACTGACGTATGTCGTTTATGTCGCAGAAAAAATCGGCAATACAGAATGGAGGAGCGGCTCCGAGATGGGAGCGTGAAGGGTCGATATGGATTTTACGATCCAAAGGGAAAGCTCAGAGTTATCGGTTACGTTGCGGGCCCGCACAGCGGTTACCAAGAACGCCATCACGAGACTATCACTTACAAAAAGCCTGAAACTTAATGCTCTATCTCTGTAAAAAATATATTATATTCCTAAAAATATTACTTTTCAACTATCTTGAACAAAAGAGTAGAAGCAAATTACACTCCACACATTCGGATGTGAATAAATTCTGATAGATATACATATTATATATATATGTACACATACTGTATATATACATACATACATACATTTATTTATGTATGTATGCACTTCAGTATGTATCTATGTATAATTTGGATTTGATCCATGGTGATCCACTGAACTCTACTTATATCAGAATGCTCGAAACAATTTGCAGGGACAGAAAGCACGTGGTGACATACACTCGATCATTCTCTCGCGTCACATCAGTGTGGTGAACAGAGGAATTTGTATGAGAAGCGCATTCCATCAATTAATGAAGTTCAATGATTCATACGTAAAACACGTTTTCGTCCACTGATTGTGGATTGCACAAAAACAAAAATCAAATATATACGTATCTGCTTAAATAATTCCTAAAGTTCTGCATCTCTCCTGTTCTGAACCGCCTGATTATCATTCTTCAGTATCTTTGACACTTTTAACGGAAGTCATCTTTCGTTCAGATGTCGCTGGAAAATTATTTGCTTTTCTTCGTCTCGGCCGCATTCCCGGCGCCGTACGACGAAGCCTTGCTTATCTCCGACATCCCCAGGGTTTTGTACATTAGCAGATAAACTGTAAAATCGATTTTTATTTTCCCATAAAAAAATATATGAAAGATTCGATGTAAAACAGGATAAGCGACGTTCGATATTTCCTACCTTCTTTTTTCTTTCTGGCTTGCATGTTTCAAGCTCTTTACACGAAAAGTTTTTTATTTTGATAATATTACCGAATTTACAATGTTTTCTGACTAAAATTTTAAGTGTTTTCTTGAAATATGTCGAATATCACTTATCCTGTTTTATATCCAAGCTTCTCGTGCATTTAAATGTACATCGAGATCAGGTTTCTGCTGATTTAAAGCGTATTACATAACGTATTACATAACAAATGATATGAATACATATCAAATAATAATAATAATAAGCGACTTGTACAATCAGCATTCACATAGTTGAATCTGACGTGAGTTAACAAAGCGATAACTAAGATTGAAACACTCAAAAATGTGACATCTAAGAATGATAATCTATCTAAAGTAGCAATCAGGTGAAGAGTAATGAGAGGAGGATAATACTACTTACATAAAAAGATAATTGCGACTCCGATGGAAAAGTAGAAGATCGAGCCGGACAAAAGAAGCCTTAGAAGATAATACAGCATTGGTACGAGGACAACTACCGCCCAGAATATGGTATTAATGAGGGAATAATATCTTCTTTTCAGCTTGAACGACTCTGTCCTAGGAACTCCGCTTGTGGTAAAAAAATCGCCTGTCTTATAGAAACTCTCCGTCATACGATCCTACCAATAGCCAACAATTCATGTCTAGCGTTAATACGAAATTAAACTACTGAATTCGAGGAGTATGGTTTTGCGTGTGCTGTTCCGTTTAATCGTAAACTTTGAAAATTCTTATTAATCTCTTCAGCATTTCTAAATGATAATCAAATACGAGACAAGCTTATAGTGTTTCAGTGAAAATGTGAATAACAAACAGAGTTTGAACCAAGTAATTATCTTAATAAAATTGTCTATTCGAGTAACGATCAACTTTCTAATGTAATTGAGATACCTCCAGCTATATCACTTGCAGGACTACATATTTCTACTAAAATGATAACTCTTTACTAAAATAATAATTACTTTTCAAAGAGAAATGAGCACTGTACCTTCTGTTGAAAGAGTTTCTGCAGCCATTCGGCAGCGGCCTCCTCTTCCTCAGGTACTTCCTCAATAGGAATTCTTTTAGCGTACATGTGACCTTCCAGAGGCTTTCCAAGGAGGAGATTCATCATGGTTGGCTTTACCGGATCAGACGGCTTAAATGCTATTTGAATGTCGTAAATAGCGGCCGGTTTACCTCTCATGAGCGGAATGCTGGCGGTGAAGCCTTTCGTACGTGGCGTTAAATGATAATTCAACACTGGTAGACCCTTCTCCATGGCGAATTTCTGACTGGCTTCTAGTTTCTTTGACGTGAATCGCGTACCTTCGGGATAGAGCAGTAGCTGCAATCAATCGAGTCATTTTTAACAATTGTTAACGAAAGCTATCTAACACTTTGAGAGATAAAACTCTAGAGAATCAATATAAAACTTGCCTCGACAAAAAATAAATAAAAAAAACAAAGAAACAACTGACTCACCCACATTGTGTCGGGATATTCAACCAGCTCTTTAATCTGAGTCTTGATTTTCTCTTTGTCCTTGTCCCAACTTCTTTCGAGGAAAATGCTCTCAGCAAATTTCCACGCCCATCCCAATGTCGGAATATATTGTATCGATTTTTTTGCATAAGATTTGCAATTCTGCGAACACAGACTCTCATGGACTCTTTCAGCATCGAGATGTGGACGTACATATCTCAAAGAGAATACTTACACCCAACAGTCTCACGCGATCGCATAACAACCAACCTATTAACCAGTCCGTCTCGTAACTGTGGTTCATCAGAAGATAGCCATGCTCGTTACCGAAATATTTCTCAAAGTCATTCTTATCAATGTACAATATTAAATCCGATCCAGACCACCATTCGGCCATAAATACTAACTCTGAAGAAAGAGTTAAAACAAAATGCATTAACTCTTCGAAAACATCATTTTACAACTCTAAGTCAAGACAAATGACATGTGAAAAAACTTACGACAATAAAAGGAGTAGCAAAGATAGTAGTTAATCTTGCGATAAAGATACTTGGAAAAAGGCCTTAATCCAAAATATAAAATGCATTGGAAGAAGTTGATTATTAAACCGGATGTAAAAAATGTAATGGCAAACATAAGATGTATCACTGACGATTGTTTCGCAGAAGTAAGCACTCCCATGGTTCCAATATATATTGAATTGTAGATGTTACAAAAAAAACATAAATACTCTCTCTCTTTCTGTTTCTATACCTTCAACAGAAATATGAGTCAACCAATTAGAATAAGAAGCTAAATTATATCTGCAACAAAAAGATCTGTATTTAATTTCTTAGAATTCAAAACATTTTTAAAACTCTAGTAAAAAAAACTTGGTTATTATTTATTTATTTTCTTATTCTATAAAATGTAAAAACATTTTGACAGATAAGAAAATTTTAGTTTACATTTGAATGAAAACGATTTATGTGAAAAAGATTAGTATTCATTACAAATATCAACAAGTCGTAAAAATTTGTCTATAGATAAACAGATTATACTTTTTAATTCTATACATTGTTATCATATATATATAAAAGCAACTAAACTTCTTAAGCATCAATTAACTCATGAATCAAATTTATGTTTGGCACAGACAGTAAATCATAATAATACAATATTTTATATATATTTATATATAAAGACATAATTTCTCTAAGATGTAATTAATAAAAAGTATTATATAAATTTATTAACAAACAAATCTTCAAATACTCCAAAATATAAAAAGCATAAATAATAATACATCATTTTTGTGATATGGTAGTAATTATTAAATGAAAATAATAAATATAAAAATGAAACAAAACAATGCAGAAATCTCTTCAACATATATCATGCTATATGTATAACAATGCATACACATCTCTCTGACTGACTTACTTACAAAAGATTATTAATAGCAATTTTATTAATAGATATTTTCTTAAGTTATATAAAAGTTTGGTATATACACACCTGTACATAATAGATATTTGCCATAAGTAACAATATTCTAAATTCTTTACATTTATCTTGATTTATGAATTATGAGTAATTGTGTTTACTGTACAGTTAACTTTTTCATTTTGTGCAAAACATTTACCAAGATTTATGCTGAGGTAGCTAGAGTAAACAATTATCAAACTATATATGCCACATGTTCATAATTGAGCAATATACACATATGTTATATGTCATATATGTGTATTTCTCAATTATAAACACGTAAATTGCACAAACTTTTATTTTTATATTTCACAAAATGCACATTTTTAGTGGAGTCATGTGTATATATCCATTATCATCTTATATATTACATATATATTACATATATATACATATATATATATATATATATAAAAACAAAATATTGTGATCTGTAATTCAGATAACTGATCCTAATGCAAGATATGACTTGACAGATTGAATAATTCACAAAAGTGTTTTATTAGAGTATGTATTTACCAAATTTTCAAACCGAATTAGAACATTTTGAAGGCTATTCCACGAGAATGTTAAATGGGGCTCACCTAATTTAGCATCTCTGACGAATGAGAACCGAAATGCGAAGAAAAATAACGGTGCTCGGTGCTAATGGTGTGATCAAAGTGCAAGGTTCTAAAGTTCAATAACAATGGCGTGTCGATGATGTTGTGCGTTTTCGTCGTCGTCTTTATTACTACGTGATCCTCATGTCATCCGAAAGTCAGGATCCTGCCTCCATGCTGCTTCGTGCCTGCGATGCGCGCGCAACTGTGAGTGAGCGTCCAGGTGTTTATGACAGGACAGAAGAGATATTACCTATAAAAAAATTATATCTCGACGGAGATATATTTATATAAAAAAATCATTTGGAATTATCTATGTGTGATTTTGTGTATTTGAGACGTATACACAACGACGACGGGAAACTAACGGGATTGCGTTTCAATTAACGCTTCACACTCACACCACTTCACACTTGGTTGTTATGTCTCCAGTCATCGCATCCGTTATAGTATACAATACGTATACAATATATACAATACATACGATGGAGAAAAAAATCACAAGTTAAAAAAAGAGATATTTATAAAATAATAAACTATTGTAAATGTATAAATATAATTTTTATATGTATTATGTGTGTATTACTTGTTATTCTTTTAATGTAACATAAGTATATGTTAATGTATGCGCGTTAAATATAAGATTATTACACTTGCGTTATACGTTGTACATTTTTATTACGTACATATTGACACTTTTTATGTGAGAAAAATAAATCCAAAAATATAAAAATATGTATATTTTTGTTATATGTATACTTTATGATTTTATGTGATATATCATTATATAATAATACATCTAGTTCAAAGCAATATTCTAACATAATTGTATTTTGCAAGTTTATACTTTTGCAATATTTAAGTTTTCAGTGCTCAACATATTAAGTTTATGAAGTTGAATTTTATGGCATTATAGTATAGTAATAATAAAGAGATTTAATTAAGTTTTTGCTCATATATTGATCATAACAATTGGAATATACGATCTTTTTTTTTTTTCACACACAAGATATTGTAAGAAGAGTTGAAACTCGCGCTCGCAATATACGAATAGATTTCTGATTGGCTATGGCGCTATTATGCGCAGTGCAACACCTTGTATGCACACGAGCCTTGTAAGCACAGATGTGAAACTCACTTACACAGCTTCCGGACGATTTTTAAAAATCTGTAATGGCAGAGAGCGCGAGATCAGTTCTCTCTGCAGTTCTCCGTTGATCGTGGCGGAAATCAGTCGATTGCGCTCTTGTCGCGCGTTGTTTTCGTGAGGACACAGACACACTGAAGTGAGTAAAAAAAAAAAAAAACTAATCGTTTTATCTCGAATGCGCTCCTCGCGCTGAAATAACGATTGATCGATATCGATATGTAGACTACACGAACTCGGATTGTCGTGCTTTCGTTCCTTTCCTACGCGTCTCTTACACGCAAACGAAAAAAAAAAGAAAACAAAAAGCCCGAGCCACCTTTTCATCATTATTCAATATCGTATTTTGTCTCGCGTCCGAGATTCTTCCGCGTCTTTATTGCTACTTTTTTACTGCATTTATCCCGATAGTTTTTCTCCTCTTAGTTTTATGTTGCATATTAAAAAAACAAAGTACATAATCGGATTGCATATGTAGTATACTTGCTTGCTTTTCATATTTCGCAATTGCTCGACAATTTTTCTCCGTTTATCGATCGCTTTTAAACACAAAAAAAATCACTTGACTAATCATATTTTATAGTCTCCATTATCAACTCATTTGTTTTTTTTTTGTTTTTAATAGTACATCATTAACGTATAAATATTTCCTGTTAAGTATCGAAGTAGCAAAAACAATCGCAAGACAAGTTACGCGCGCGACAGATTTTTAAATTAGTTTTTTATAATGCACTTTTTCAAACTATATGTAAGTAAATTCTTTAATTGATTAAAAAATGTATTAATATTAAAAAGAAATATAAATACATAAATTATAAAATTTTTGCGTTTGTGAGAAAAACGTTTGCAAATTTTCCGAAATATTAATTATGTTTTGTCGGAGAAAATTGTCTAATATGTAATTTTTTTGCTTTGTTTGGTATGTAAAATTCTTGAAACACAAAGTGGCAACAAGAAAGCAAATTACTATACACTTGTAAATACACGTCTTTAGTGTTTTTGTAAATATAACAAAAATAAAAATCTTCTGTATTTCTCAATAAAATGATACCAATAAAAACAAATCAAGATGAAAAATCGATTAATTTTTAAGGCTGCGAGAAAGTGAATCGATTCTCGACCAACTTGCTTCGCGTTTGCTAGTGCACTTATGTAAAGAGCAAAACAAATTTGTTGTACTCGAAACACATGGCTTGATGGCTATAATAGACCATATGGTTTCTTGAGGGAATGCTCATCTGTGTATGGCTATAAATAGTCCCACACACACACACATTTCATCCCTCTGTCATGTACCAAAGAAGGATTCTGTGCTGCATCATGAGTCTAAGAAATGATAAAAAGAAGTGAGCGGTCCGTGAAAGAAATCTCTGTATTATTTTTCTCTCGCGTGAGCCAAGTGTGTAAACAGAAAAATCCAACGTAATATTAAAAAAAGTTTACGTTTAGAGTGAGATGTGCGCGTAGAAGTTATTTAAAAAAAAAAAATTAAAATAATTCTTTTTTGTTTCTATATTAAAACAATGCACATCTTTATGATGTGTGTATGACCGATGTTAAGTCAAATAAAACCTAGTTAAATTGAGATTGTATATTGTTTATATTGACCAACAATAATTAACTGAATTAAGTTGATTATAAATAAAAAATAGACGAGCATAAATATATATTGTAATAAAAAACAAAATTGAGCACCGCGTATACTTCGCCGGTTTCCGTTGAATATAATATGAGTGATGATTTCTCTGTACCGAGGTCATCGTGAGTGACCTGCGTGTTTCTTATCTCGATAGCATTCAATTAGACACACAGGAAAAAAGAGAGAAGCTTTAGTTTATAGACGTAGAGTAAAACTTTTCTTCATTGTTACTAAGTAGCGCGAACAAACTGTGACTTTTTCTTGATTAATTTATTATAATTCGCATTTATATTTTATCAGCGTTCAGCATTGAATGCAATTCATCGAAACGTAATACCGCGAGCAAATTTCAAATACTGAGTGACGGGAGTGTGTGCGGACATCACTGTGTCTTTGCGAACCTGGACAAGAGAGACAACAACGAGAGACAATGAAGCTGTCACTTCTCTTGACGCTTTTGTACTGCTTCTGCCTTGAGATCGGTCATACCAGGGAAATCACGTATGTAAAATTTACGATTCAATAGTCTATGATTGCATGAACTTAATGTCTCTTAATTCTTTCTTCGAAGAAGATCAAGTTTTCAGTACAATTGCAACTGTTCTCGCAAACAATATTTATATCAATTTTTCCAGCCACGAAGACATTAAAGATGCGATGCTGAGCTTGGTGCACATGATGCGCGAAAACACCGAGAAACTGGAGAGACACGAAGCGAGGGAACGACAGCTGGGCGATCAGCTGAAGAAGACCATAACTATCCTAACGAAGCGCGTGTCGGCCGTGGATCTTCTGAAGGTGCAGCTGACCAAGTTGGACGAGAGAATCGGAGGGATAGAGCACCTAATCGCGCAGGTGATCACGTTTTCTTGATCAAGTAGGACAGTAAGCAAAGGCAAGTTCTTTTTTGGAATGTTGATATTTCGTCTCGCAGAGAGACGAGAGAGAGCGCATACAAATGCAAAAGACCGCGGACAGTCTAGAGGATCTGGAGAGCCGCCTGGAGAGCTGGTTCGCGGACGTCGAGAACAAGGTGGCGGAGGTAAACAGCCGTCCGGAAACCACTTCCGCGCTGGACAACGGCCTCGCCAACGTTCTCGGCAAATTGAACAACACCGAGAGCAATTTGGTAGAAGAGCTTGCGCGACTGAAAGAGAATCTGAATAATAACATGGCAAAAATAGACAGAGAATCGACCACGCTGATGGAAAAAACACACACCATCTTCTCAGAGGTAATTTATATCTATAAAAAAGAGTGATATATTTCTCTTGTGCGTATATATTTAATGCATTAACGAATGCATTCATCTTCCTTCACGGATCGCAGATGCAAGACGCGAGTGCCAAGATTGGAGATATCGAGATTTCTTTGGAGAAAATAAAGCATATTATTCCGTCGGAGCGACAAAGGGATCTGAGCTCGTCCTTCGACGAACACGTGAAAACGTTGATACGAGTGCAGGAGCTGCTGGAAAACATCTCTGAGAGAATACAAGAATTACCCAGGTGACATTTGAATTCGAACGTACGCGCACAATTTTGAGTTGATATTCTCGACAAGAACACGTGAGAAAATTATTCAATACTCTTGACGTTTCAAAATTGATAATAAATCTCACGACACAGGATGAGCGAGGTACAGACGCTACACAACGAAACGCAGACTGTGCTGCAAGAAGCTAAACACGAACTGAAGGACACTATCGCACGAAGCGCTGGCAATGTCGAGGATAAAATAACAGAAGGTAAAGACGAAACGAAGGACTCGGTTACGGCATTACGGTAAGTTCCAAACACAATCTACAACAAATATTGAAACTGGTTATCTCGTGAAAAGAAAAAAATGTCAAGAATGTCTGAATGACATGAATAAATATTCGACACTGTAGAATGGATCTGGCGAACAACGCGGAGCGCGTAAACCAAGAACTGCAAAACTTGGAAAAAGGTCAATCCGTGATGGTTTCCATGGCCGATCACGTGCTAGACACAAAGAAGAGAGTGGAGTACGGCGTGCATCAGATCCTGTTGGAAGTTGGCGACCTAGTGAGATCTCAAGGTATCAACATCAACAGCACTCTTAGTCAGAGATTCGATGGAATTTCAAACGACATTATGGACAATCAGAACGGCGCTCTTGCGAACCTTACCAGTAAGATGGAACAGGAGATGAACAAGGTATAAACCACCGTTACTCGCTTATCGCGCATTGCCTCTGAGATCTCTCGTCGTTATTGTTCTCGTTGCAGGTCTGGCGACAAATTAACGTGATGTACCAGCAGATGACGGAGAGCGCTCGTGCTCTAGACAAACTGCACCAACAGAACGAAGCCTACGTTAACGGCACGACGTCCACGATGGGTGGTATGGAAAGCAAGGTGACGATAAGATGCATTAACTAGATAAAAACAATGAAACATCGAATTCACTTGAAAATTTCTCAAAATACTTTGCAAATATTTCTCGTTACAGGTTGGCGAGATAACAAAGCGCATGACAGAAGTTGACGAGAACTTGAATTATCTGCTCGGCCGTCTGTCCCTAGTGACACAGGAATTCAATCAAATCAAAACAGGTTTAGGGAACGCGTTGGATAATATTAAAGCTTCTTTTAAAGTAGTTCAGGAAAAGACATCAGATTTAACTCACCCGGGTCCTCATCCGCTCCCGAAGGACTGGAAGGATCCGAACGAACCCGAGACCGGAAAACCAGATGGTAAGCCTCCGTCGGACTTCATGAGTCACATCTTCAACGTACCTTCCAACTGACCTCCCGAAGTCTTCGAAAAGTCTTCCGATTAATCCGCATTTGTTCTTATTGAGATAATATAAAAATTTGATAAGCAAAGAAATCTCTTGATTTTTACATCTTCCCGCGGGAGTTTGGCAGAGAATTCGGAATTGAGAATCTAAAAATGATGACATTGCCTCGGTAACTTTTTTTTCTATCACGGCATGAACTGTTTGTTTTAGTTGTGCCTGTAAAATAAGCCATATCTGACTCTCTCAGATCAAACGACTGGCTCAGACTAATCTCAGTCAGCGAGGAAGATAGTCCATCTTCATTCTCAGAAAATGAAGTAACATCTCAGCACTGCCACCAGCATTATCATCATCAATATAACCATCGGGAGACGATTGCAATATTATATATATATATATATATATATATAATGTATATATATATGTTGCCATTGAATCTTCTTATATACTTACATGTTTTCACATTTTCTCTTGCCCACCTTGATTAAAACAAAAAAAGGAATATATATGTATAAAATTCTTATATATAATAATCCAAGGTATTCATTCAATTGGTTATCACATGTACATTAATGTGCCACGTTTGTGTTGTAACAGTTCTTTATTTCTAAATGGTAGAAAATATTTTTACTTACGCAAGAGTGCAAAGAGGGACTGACGGAACCTGCATGCGTTGCAATAATTAGATCCGCGTTCGCTGCGCGTAAGCGGGAAAAAGCTTACGCTTGGAAATGAATTTTTTTTTTTTTTTTAGAGTTAATTCCATTTTTTTTTTTTTTTTTTTTGGCAAATACAACAAGTAATCGTGACTCTTAATTTTTTACAATGCATTTAAGGAGAGTCCGATCTCCGAAGATAGAAATTTGTAAGAGCACTCAAGATTCCGAGGAATAAAATCGATTTACAAAGATATGTTCTATGCAAGGAGTAGTAAAAGCGATATTTTAATTAAAAAATTTTTTTTTAAATTTAAAAATTTTCTGAGAAACTAAAAGATAAAAATATTACACATTAAAAATTATCTTAGCAATTTCAAGATAAATAAAAAGACTATTTTTGTTTGCGAAACAATCGCGAATCGTCTTTGAAACAATCTTCGAAATGGCAAAAGAATTAAGAGATTCACGAGAGTTACGTGTAGTTCGTGTTGTGAGTTCGAAAAGAGATTTGTAAATTCTGTGGATAACCCGCGCGAAGTTCCCGTGGGGCTCCGATAGATCTTACGCTGAATATACATATGTAACATACCGTCTAAAAATTTTTCCGAGAACGCAGCCTCGTCTTAAGTTCAGCAATCCGTTATTATTTACAATAATTATTTATGCGTGTGTACAGATTAAAATGCTAACCGCCTCGCCTTAAAGCACGAACTGTGTGTGGTTGGCTGTTGACCTTAAAGTCGTGTTTTTTTTTTTTTTTTTTTTTTTTTTTTTTTTGTCTTTTTTTTGTGCATTGTACCGGAGTCTCCTCCACGTCTCCTAAACATGCTCCGTTTTTTTTTACGAATAGGGACGACACGTACGATAACTTCGACAGTGTACCATTATATTACATTACATTATACTTTGAGCTCCGATAATGTTTTTTTCTTTTTTTTTTTTTTTAAAGCTATGTGAACTGTATAGATAGAGACATACTTTACATGAAAGCATAGGTCCATTTAATCACGTAATGGACGATGACGCATCTTTTATTTTTTTTTTTTTGCACGCCTATGTACGATGAAGAGATTAACGACTAAACAACAACACCTGTTCTGTCTCTCTCTCTTTCTCTCGTTCGTCTATCTGCCTGCTTGCTTGCTCGTTTCAACATTATTGCGGTGGGTAAAAGCTTCCCTTAATAATGTTGTGTCAATACCACTTGTTGTTGATTCGTCGTAAAGATCTTAATCTTTTCTTTCCAATGACCGTTTTGAAACAAAAGGAAAAACAAGCGTATTTACTTTATTTCAGAAGAAGCGAAGCCGTTTGAAGATTAAAAGTAATTGGTATTTATCACATTTTTAAAATTTCTTACGAGTTTTTTTTTTTTTTTCAAAAGTTTTTCGAAATTGGAATGCTGTTATTATATCTTCGCGACGATCCAACATTACAATTTATCGCAGTGTTAGATCTATTGAACCATCCTTCTCTTCCAAAATAGTGACCTTTTAGAAAGCAAGACTTGATATAGCTTGTGAATAGACTTCGTTTATAATATGTGATTTTTTTTTAAGATAAAAATTAAAACTTCAAGCTATAAAAAATAGCAAGCGCGGCAGATCTAGCCACTTAATTTACCTTCTTTGAATTTTGATGAGAAAGAATATTTTTCAACTCCTTGTCATTTTAAATAAATATATGGCTAAACCAAGTAACTGAAGGTAACTCGGACAACTTTCTCAGTGAGAAAACCGCGTTTAATCAAAACTATCTTCAGTTCTGTAAATAAATTTAATATTTACAAAACGCGTAACAACTTTAAAATGTGCGGCAATATTAATTCTTTTCCCCTTGATCTGTTCTCTTTTCGAATAAAATAATATTTAATTTATGACACAGATACAACAAAAAAATAAAAATAAATTACAATGTACGAGTCTCGCTATCGACTCCACAGATGTATGATATAACCTTGTTTTTTTTTTTCACACAATTATTGTAGAATGTCGCAAAATTCGAGTGCAAAAATATTATTTTAGCAAAGTTCTTGAAAAACTAAATAGTGTGGAATTGAACTCGAATTTTCCAACGCTCTGTAACACGCATACTATATTATAATAGGATGTAATCGCGATAGGTATCTGTGGTGATATAACATTTATAACTCTAGCGGAAACGTGTACAACAGTATCATCGTCGGACTTTCTCTTATATACATATACACACCCCCAATGCGGTGGAAACGTCATTTTTTTTTCCGCCAGCAATTGATTCAGCTCCTAATCGTTTTTCTTTTCTCAACGGCAAGTCAGAAAGAGTTCGTAAATCATTATATTTACGCTCTCATTCTTATTATCCTCATTGTTTCTTTTCTTCTTCTATTCTCGCCCATCTTTTTTATATATCTCCCATTGTGAGACAAGCCCAAAGACAGCAGAGTGTAAAAAAAGGATGTGAGTCCCTGCATAGCTGTTCGTATATATATTCTTGTTATATCTTGGATTATACAAAAGGATCACCTAAATAAAGCTATGTAAATTCGGAGTTTTTGGACGCGTTATCTCGGAATGTGTGCACAGATTCATACTCTTCTCCGACCCATCTTTCGTGTTTTTTTTTGTTTTTTGTGTTTTTTTTTTTTTTTTATTTGAGTAGGTTCCTCATTTTTTCGCTTACTTCCCTCTTTAAGAGCGAGGCGGAAGAGCGCTGGAATGCTCGCGTTTATTTCACAGTTTGTTTTTAAATGAGACGCGCATGGCAGTTTTTTTTCCTTCACTTCTTCTTTTAGTTCTTCGTCTCCCTTTGTATTTCCTTCTTTTTAACATTATCTTTATTAATATTAGTATCATTAATATTATTGTATCGGATATTCCGTGTGGTCAACGCGTTAAAAAAAAATCAGGAATGAAGAAATGAGAATAAAGCATTTTGAGTTGTTGCAAAGTTCCGGCGTCTTTGTAAGAAATTGAATGTCTAAAAACTTTCGAAACTCGCACGTTTCTGAACCTTTAGAATTCTCTCAGAACTGACACGGTGTGTCGATAACACTTTCTCAGTCTTAGATAGTTTATATTTCGCGACTTCAAATTCGAGAGTGTTTCTTTTTTTAATAGATCCTTCATTCTTATAGCGAACGGTTGAGTAAAAATTTCTTTAGAATTTGAATTCCCGGGCTGTGAAGGAGAATTATTATATCAGCCCTTGTAAAAACTGTAAATTCCTCGTGGGTCTTGCGAGCGTAAAAGACTCGACAAGCAGAAAGCTCAAAAACTTTTATCGTCTCACAAATTACCCTTTTCCAAGGAACTTTCAACAATCTCAATAGCTCTTTGTTACATATATGTGTATATGCATATATACTCTTGCTGAATGACATCAGAGACATGAACAAAAAACTTTGAAGCACATACACGCACGCACAGAAGTCTTGAACAGTGCGCGATCCCGGTTTGTCCGTTTAATAGTTGACGCAAAGGACGCCAAGGACTCGGTTGATCGCTAATGGTGGTGGCTCTCTTTTTCTTTCTTTCTTTTTCTCTTTCACTCTCACTCTCCCTCTCTCTCTCTCTCTCTCTCTTTCTCTCGCTCTCTTTTTCTCTTCCTCTCTCTGGGCATTAGATAAGTCCGTGAGATATCCGACTCACTTTTTTTCAATGGATTGTACTCTTAGAGAACTTGACTAGAGCTTGAAGCGGCTGCTAGCTTGAGTCACTCGAGATGGACGCGCGCGGCTGACGTTTGCCACGCCTTCGGGGGTGCGAGTGGTCCTAGCTGCTAGTAGAGGCGATGGGACTGACCGGGCTAAGAGGGCTGCGTGCGGAGTCCCTTAAGACACCGGTCAATGTTACCACCAGCTTACGGCTGCCGGCGTGGTCGCGGTGTTCGCCTAACCAGATACCTTGCCACGTACCCAGTGCCAATTTACCATCAGTTATTGGGATACTTAACGAAGAACCCAAGAAACAAGCCTTTACGTGCGCTGGCTGTAAAACAATAAAAAATTATAAATTAGTATAACACACATAAAGAAAATTAGAAAATTAAAAAATTATATAAACATAATAGACATTATTTTCTTATAAACCGGAATAAAGGTTTTCAATTAAGAAAGTAAACTATAAGTGCTTTCTTAACTTACCATGTCATCAGGCCCTTCACAGCTATGTCTGTAATCTAAACCCTCAGGAACTATTTTGTTAAGCATCATTTCCATATCATCTCTTACATCTGGATCCCAGCTCTCATTTAATGCTAAACTAGCTGAGGTATGGAGAACTATAGGAAAGAAGTAATCTAGCATTTACTGTTCCACCAAAAAAATATTTCTTTACTTCTCTTATATATACATATGTGATTATTTAATATATCGTAAGAAAGTATATCTCTTGCCAATAAGTGTAAAAAAAAAACAGTGATTAAACACTAGTCTATCTTTCTCCAACTATTTATGAAGCAAACAGTGAATACAAAGTTGCAAATTTATTTGATCAAGTTGCTAATTAACAATTGAAAAATATTTTTACCTAAATTGAGCAAATTTACAAATTACATGGATAAGCAATTGAGATTTATTTTTAAATTATTTTAATCTAAACAACTTTTAAATAACATTCACTTGGCTTTAAAACATTCAGTTTCATACATTTTAAACATATTTGAAACACAGCACACTGGGATATTGTATTGTATCTAAACATACATTTTTTATCACTTGGAACTATATTTAGAACTGCACTACTGCACATATCCATTCAGTGCAAAATTTACTTGTTCAAAAGCACTACCAATTTCAATAAGTTGACAAATAAAGTATTTCTCATTACAGGATTTGTTAAGGATGAAACTTACTTTGAATATGGCAGAGACCGATAGAAAATTGGCAGAGCTCAGGGACCTGCCTGAGAATCTCCTCGGTGACTAAGTGAACACCCCGGTGTTGCGGCCTGAGATTAATTTTGGTCTGGAACCAGCCGGAACCGATCTGGATGCCGCGGTTAGAGGAGGCCATGGCTCTAATAATGTAGAGGTGTGAACGCAGACGAAGAGAGAAGGAAAGAACACGGCTTCTTTCGATGCTCTAATTTATTGGTGTTGTAGCACGCGGTGTAGCAGCGAAGTGGATTATTCCAAACAAGGCGCGCTAACGCTGGACCCTCGTTTGATAACGGCTAGAGGTAACCCATCATCGCGCACGCCGATCCGCTGAGAGCGCTCCAGCGATAACGAAAAGGTTAGGTTAGGTTAAGTTACGTTTGTGTGAGAGACAGACATACACACTCACACACACACAACAGACGGAAAAAGCGAAATAAAGAGCAGGGAGGAACAGAGAGGGCGAACGATTCAAGCACTCTTGCGCGCAACACAAGCACGCAATGTACACACGCGTACACGCGAAAGCGCGTACGGTGGTGGTGTGCGGTGTATATATTTCACGCTACGCACGCACGCACGCACGCACGCACGTACGCACACACGCGTACGCGTGCGCAGCCGTCTTCGGAACCGCCTCACTACTGCGGCACTCACCTACACGCAAGCGTTCAACCGCGGCGGCAAACGGTTGACGGGGCAGGGCCAGCGAAGAGCATCACGAAGGATCAATCGCGCAAACAGGTAGTAACGGACGGCTTACGGCGTGTTAACGGCGACCGCGTGTGCCGTGCCTGCCGTGCGCTAGCCTTTTGCGAGCAATTGCAAATGGCGGCGGCGCGCACGGCACCGCGACCACACCAATCGCATGCCGCGCATGATCGACCCACATGCGTGCGTCGTTCGCACGCACAGGTGTGGACCAGCGTCCATATTGCCGGCAATTAAATATTTAAGCTGCTTTTACATGGATCGTAAATTCCGTCAGCCAATTAAATCGTCTCAGCTACCATATACTAAGACGATTTGATTGGCTGACGCAAGTTACAGACAAGAACGAGCAGAAGAACTTAAAGAAATCAACCAATCACAGACCGACATTCTCGGTTCAATATCCATGAAATGGATTGGCCGCATTCAGCGAATTCAACAGCTGAGGGTGCCAGACATGAAGCGCGGAAACGCGGAAATCAAAGGTACCTAAACTTTGACCACTAAATATTGTTAAAAATTGATATTTTATGATTTTCCGTTACGCTTTTCCGCCCAAAATATGCTCCATGTAATATAAG
>QVNW01000868.1:0-41294 GCA_014825475.1 Pseudomyrmex flavicornis | reverse complement strand
GGGGGGGAGGGGGGAGGGACAAACGATTCGGCTAACAAACATTTGTTACAAAGCTAATGTTATCGTGCCGCGGAATGTTTTAGCAGCTTTTTGAAACTCTTTATGCTTTATGTCTAATAAAGCGAGTTGGGAATTATTACGATAAAATAAGTGAATTGTAATGTTCTATAGATCCTAGTCGCTTTCGCGCATGTTTACATTTCGCGCAAACTTTTTGGAATGAAAGCGCGAAATCACGCTCGCAATGTTAACGAATTTATTTAATGATTATTAATTGACGACCGTTCATGCTGAAGCTTAATGAGAACAGTGAGTTATATTTGCCCACATTATACGCGTTATTTATTATTGTATTACTAAGTGTCATTAATAAAAGTGTATAATCTGGTTACTTTGACTCAGACAAATTATATGAAAGAGAGAATTATACGCCCCGCTTCGTTTATATCGCCGAAAATTATCCAATTGCCGAAAATTATTCAATTACCGATTTTCAGACTGCGGTCGGTATTTAAATAAATACGAGATATCGATGTGAGACGGGGATATATGTCACTGTTCGCGGGGAACTTTTCGTTTCCGTCATCATGCGCGCGGATAAATATGCGTGCGTGCCGACAAGCATGCCCACGTCTCTTAAGGCGGATTCAATTAATCAAAGCTGAGTCGGGCGGCCGGCGCGCTGATTGCTCTTGCGATGCACTTAGTCGCGTACACGTGATTACACGCTGTGAGATAGACAGATGAGGCTACGTGTCCGTAGTTAATCTTCCATACGTCAAACGGTACAAACGACGCGATGTGGAAGGTGAGGGAGCAGAGAAGATCTCGCGCCACGGACTTCGTGTAAGTACACGAATGACGCTCGATACCGCGCGGTTCGCCGTCTTTGCACGAGGTGACTTCTAACTGCGTGCTATGCGTGAAGAGTTCGTGACTGCCATACGCGCCGACGCGCGGGCAGGTAGATAGAGAGAGAGAGAGAGAGAGATGGGTCACGTGCAGGAATGGCATTCCAGCTCGGTGAGCAATTGCAAAGAGATCCCACAGTCGTAAAACCATGTAGAACAAAGTTGTAGAATTCAATTACTGCAAATGCGCGTAAAAAAAAACGCAATTTGTGGGAAAAATAAATAGCGTAATGTATTTTCTTTCCCTTCGTTCGTGCGCACATAAATGTGATTTGCCTTCAAAAGAAAAGATTGAATCGTTACATCATCCTCTCTCGATATATATTACGTCGCGTCGATGCGACAATCGATAATCGAAGTCACAGTCTCAACGACAGGACGCACATAATAAAGAGGCGCCTTGGCGCGAGCACGCGTCCGAAAACGCGTATCGAGTCGGGAAATCACAATCACGAACACTTTTAGCGCATCGTGATGTCGGTAACAATTTATTATTCGCCGCGAGGAAGAGGATGATTATAAATTTCGTTAATTTTTCCTTTTGCTTTTTGTGTGTCAAAATTGTTTAACATATTGTTAAAAGCGATATAATTTATAAAACAAAAATACATTCGCGATATTTGAATCTATCTCAAAAGATTATTAACACACAGTTTTTTGAAATTCGTATCTAAAAGAATTCATACGTAAAAGAATTATCACGAACGAGACGTCGATCGAATTTGCAATCGTTTTCACATTTAATACATCCGTTCTTCCGTGTACGGAAATACTTCTAGTCTCTACGGGAGGGAGAGTCAAAACGGGAGGCGCGAGAGAAAAGCGAATTGAGGAGATGACGTAACGGAGACATAGTGCTGCCAGAAAGAGGAGAGCGCGATAGAAAGGCATCGGAGCGCACCGGCGCCCTGCCTCGGCTCCGTCGAGGCGCCGGCGTCACTTCCGCCCTTACTCCTATTCCCTTGCTTCCACCGCCGTCTCGTCTCGCAACTGTTCCTGCCGGTTCCGCGGTTCCCTATCTCGATTCAGGCTGCCGCGTTGGAATCGCACAGCCTTGAAAAAGGAGCAAAAGGAAATGTACACCGACTGCCGGCGGGTTGGTAGGCGTTGCCCCCGGCTGGGTGCACTCGCCAGAATCACGCGACTACGACTACTCCAGCCACCAATAAATAAATATGAGATGCATCGGCTAAACAGTTCCCGGGTTGTTGATCCTGCGAGACTTGTATAAATCAGTCTTATGCCCTAGCGTTCATGTCGCGTGACCCGAGCGCGCGTTTGTTGCGTACATATAAGCGGGAAACTTCGTATTTGTTGCGGCGTATCTGTTTCCGCGTTGCTTTTAAAAATCTCGCGTTAATATAAATTTCATCAAATCGTCAAAGCGCAAATGCGAATATCGACACTCAGTAATGAATTTAGGTAATGAGAAGAAATATCGGATTAAATATATCCGTTTGAAAAAAAAAAATGACATTAATAAGTCTATTTATGCGATCGACACACCTCGCGCGTTCGCCGAACTTCTTCTCGCGCGATTTAAAATCCACCGCATTCTCCGGAACTCATTATTTGATGGCGCTTCGTGCACGTGACGCGCGCACCATAATCCTCCCTGTCCCCGTTTTTATGCCATCGCCCACGCGAAAAAAAAAAAAAAAAAAAGCGAGAGGGTTGGTCCGGAGATACACGACGTAAGAGACGAGAGACCCCGGCTGACGGGGATTCATAATTTCACGCAGGCTTATTGCAGTCAGTTATTTATCCTCTCTACTCATCCCGCATGCAGCTCTCGCCTAAGACTCGCGCGGTGTTCTGCCTGCGGTTTTCGCCTTCTTCCCTCCACTCTTATTCCCTCTCTCCCCTCGTTCAACGCGTTCTTGTACCAACGCCATCACCACTTCGCAGTTTCTCCGACTGGATGAGTCACGACACGTCCGAGAGGCAATGTCGCGGTTTAATTTGGCACGGATCACGTAGACCCTCTTTATATTATTTACGCCGTGTATATAAATCAATTATTCGACTTTGACCGCCGCTTAGAGCGACAATTTATGCAAAAAACTTTTAAGAACCTAGACATGTCACATCTTCACATTTTGAGATTGTTGCCTGTAATGAGGATATAACGAAAGTTTATTCTCTATAATCTCATCTCTCACGTTCTCGATGTTCTCGCGCGCAAGCAGCACAAAATTGTATCAGTTTAACTTTCCGACGGGACAAGTGTTGATTTACGATTCTCGCAAGGCTATATATCTCATAGTTATCTGATTTAAAACTTTGTATTAAACTTTCTCTGAAAAGGTTAAATCCCGACGGGATTAACAAAGACTATCTGGCGTGGCGTCGAGTTTTTGGTTTCTCGACACTGGCACTCGTATTTTGATGGGAAATAGTCGTTGTTCGCTTGTACGCGAGTTAGAAAAAAAGGATACTTGCGCAGGGACACACGTACTGAAATATCGTGAATATTTCCCAGACCAGATTTCCCGGAACCAGTATCCGCCCGGACGATGCGAATATTCGGCCAGTTCGGCGGCCAGATAGTCCCTCACTCGCCGCCTCCTCGCTTGAACACGAAGGATAATCCTCGTGGATTATTGCGGTATCACGTGGGTCCATACGTGCTCACGGGTAGGATGCCCTAGGACGTCGTATTTGTATGCTGTGGAATACACCTACGTGTTTGTATCGCACGGGTTCTCCATGGAAACCCTTGCTAGGGGCCGGGCATGCTGCGATACCCTAATTCCTAAATCTGTCGCCATAAGTCCTCGTTACAATAAATAACCCGACCGGTGTGTCTGAGCTTGAGTCTCCTGCTTTCCCTCCTCCTCCTCCTCCTCCTCCTCCTTCTCCTCCGCTCCTCTCCTTCTCTTTCTTCTGGACCATCTCCTGCTGCTTTCTCTGAACTTGCTTTAAATAAGCCTACTTGTTGTGCGCGCGCATATGTGGTTCAATCGCGTTCCGTAAAAAAAAAAAAAAAAAAAAATTACATTCCAACGGAGGATTCTTTCATAATTTGCCACTAACGAATCGAATGGTTTATAGATCATAATATTTCTTATCGAGACGGTCTATGACTCCGTGACACGATACCGCGAGTACGATATCTCGGTGCAAAAATAAATTCTTGTATAATGTAAATACATCAATGTTAAGTCGATGAAGATACCCATTAAGACAAATGCTCGAGGGAGAAGTTATTCGTTAGAGTTCAGCAACTCTCTCTCTCTCTCTCTTTTGTCTTTTATTTTTCAGGACCCTGTATACCTATCCTGCTTTAATCCTGCAATATTTCAATTATTACTCGAGATTTATACTTCACGCCATCGGTAACCTCCTATGCGCCAGCTACCGTCTTATGCTTATTCAACACATTGATACTCTGATTTACACTTCTTCTATCATGTCGCACTTATTGCGTCTTGTACTAAAAGCGAGCGCAAAAAGGTACGGTGGGCGTGAAATAATACGATCGATAAATCCTAATAAATGTCTACCTGCCCCGCGCAGACATATATAAATAAAACGTCGGCGTTCGAAGAGCGTGATCAGGCGCATTCTGCCCGTACGTGTGTACGTAGTCACGTGCGTCGCCACGCATGCGCTACATCCAACGATGCTATACAACTTCATCATGAACGTCATGATGCATGACATAGCGCCACGTTCTGATATCACAGTTTTTGGCAAAAAAAAAAAAAAAAACATCTCAGACGCAAAAGTAGAAATTAACAAAACATCTGACTAGATAATTGCATAAAATTTTTCTATTATCAACGCAATTGCAATAAAAAAATCTTATAATTTTGACAATTTAGTATACAAACTCTTGTTTTCAGCTCAAAACAATAGTTCGCCAATAAGAAAATTTGGAAATATACGAGATAGCGCGAAAAGCTCGAAAATTTTTATAGATTTACTCATTAAAAATTAATTAATATTGTATATCTTGCTCTTGATTGACATATCAATAATTAAACTGAAATATAAAAAAGTAATGCATATAAAAGTGTCACAAAAAAAGTTCAGTTTGCATGGCTTTATCATAAAATCGCTGTAGGAGGTAACAGTAACGTTTGCAGTTGCAGCAATGAGAAGATGCATCTCGAATAGCGAAGAAAGGAACGGGAAGTAGACAAAGAAGAGGATAGCAAACAAAGTTGAAATCGCGCGAGAGAGAAAGATGCGTTTCGAGAGTGTATGAGAACGAGTCGTTAAGGGGCGGGAAAGATGGCGCGAAGGGGGTACGAGGGGGTGAACGAGAGAAGTGGCGCGGGAGCAGGGAGAGGTGGCACAGCGGAGGATGAAGGCGGTGGGGGTGTGCATTGCGGATTTATTCCCGCCAACACATTCATCATGGCGGATTTAGCTGAACCCGTAACGCATTGCCGTGGATATATATCTGCTTCCATCCCTACCCTAACTTTCTCCCTCTCCTCCGTCTCTTTACCCCTCCACCACCTCATCACAATTCCGACCGAATCCTCGCCGGTATATCCTGTATTCTGACAAAACCTCTCTTTTTCAATGACTTCCTAACTCTTTCCGCGATACGTGAAGCGAAAGGATACTGGATCGTTTACGATGCTTCGTGTTATACGTTTCGCAATGGCATATTTCACCATCACAATGTAATAACAAGCATCAACTGTTTTAATAAACTTCAGTCTCGCATGTAAACAATACAAATGTGAAGACAATTTTTTATGACGATTTTTTCACAAATTATGTCGCGACACTGTATATTACTAGCTAGATAAAAAGTTGCGCCATCTTGACGCTACATTGATCGCGCATTTCTTTCCCATTCGTGTTAACCATAGGCATTCGCGGCAGAAACAGACCATAAATAGCTCTTTAATAAATCTTTGGCGTGCTATCAGCAGCTGATCGCAATGCATCATGGCGTAGCGTTGACAGACCCCTCTAACTACTCTTCACCCTTCGTCCTCTCTCGCGCTACCCCCTCTCTTCTGCTCCGCGTAGATACGATATTACGGGGATTGGTATAAATCTATGGCTCATCCATCTACATTTTATCCCCGATGTACCAAGACACCCACGCGCGGATACGCGCGTACAAGCACACAGACGTGCCGAAACGCCGCACGAACACCGTCAAAATTCTTCCTTCTTCTCCGCTCCTCATATCCTGAGGGTCCCTATTCGCCTTTCTCCCTCGAGACGGTTCAAATCCGATCTCCAAGCTCGCAACCTCACCTCCTCTACGCTCCGCTCGTTCCACCTGCTCTATCGAGATTCCAATAGCGGCCTTATCGAAGGCTTTGTACGATGAGGGATAGCAAGCTACCCGGGCATTTTCTCCGGCGCTCATGATATTTCACATTTATTATCATATTTCAAGATATTCGCAATTCATTTTTTATCGAGTCAAAGACGCGTTATTATTAACGAAGTTGAAAAACGATTTCTATTATAAAAAAAAAAAGATGCGGCGATAGAAATAAGTGACATATTTTGTTTATCAAACAACAAAATGAATTTTTAAACGTGGCATTTGTTTACAATTAAATTCCACTTTTGCTTTACTGCAACAATTGATTTATTGATTTATGTAACGGCGAACATGTCTATATTCTTGTCGGTCAGATATTTTTCTTTTACTTCAATCAACGCACTGAGACAAGACGGATATATATATATATATATATGTACTTACAACTAATTCTCCGATTGTGTACGTTAAAAATAAATTAATAATTAATAGAATTTAATTCTGGAAGCTGTTGTTCACACACTGCGCCAACGGGGAGAGGGGTGGCGATTCACAAATGACGGAAGTCCGGAATTCCTTGGTGCCATTCTGTAAATACGGAGGGATGCGCGTTAGCTCTCAGAGAAAAGAAAAAAATTTCCCGCCCGTCATCGACGAATCGCGAGTTCGTTCTTCTATTTACTTCTTGCATCGAACTCTCAAATCTGCACTAATCTATCGCAAGATGTTCATAATAAGAAATCACATCATATCGTTTATCAGAAAACACACTTCATTCTATACATTACGAAAAAAGAACACAAAATTCAATGTCTAAAAAGTTGACGACGGCAAGAAAATCAAACTACGTGTGCGGAGAAAGAAAATCACTAAATGCACTAACAAAAACTTTGACCGCATGCTCGACTAATACTGAAGTTATCTTCGAGCAGAGTCGACAATTAAAAGGGCAGGAACTTGTTTTAAGACGGGAAAAATCTCACTTTCTCTCCATTTCTCTCTCTCTCTCTCTCTTGCTTCGACTTGTATCCCCCTCGATAGTTTTAACAAAGTACAATCGAAACGGTGGGATAACAGCTGCTCCGAGTGGCCTTTCCGGTGAGAACGGGGAGGAGAACGAAAACGCGATTCAAAGGTCTCCCTTCTCACCCTAATGCCTGCCCTCTTTCTCCCCGCGTATACCATAAGTATGGTGGTTGTCTCTCTCGCGGAGATGGCTTTCGAATTTCGATTTAATTCATCTCGCGAACTGCTGCCGCGATATCGAGAGATTTATCGTAAAACTTTTTAATTCCATATTTATTTCAGAAAAATGTGATAAAACAAAGCGCGCACGCGCATTACCACTAAATTCACATTCTTAACTCGACGTTTGTTATCTCATGTCCGCAAAATGTCTCGCCAACGACTTATATATCTCGGCAAGATAAAAAAAAAAAAAAATGCGCCATTTCTTACCGCACAAATAAGTTATTCACCAACGCGAAGAGGACTTCTTACTAAGTCGAGTCACTTCACTTTTGTGCGGAAACGTGGCACCGTGTACACCTCCAAACAGTACGACGTAGTTTCTTAACTTCTGCTTTCGTCATCAAACTTTCATGAGGTTTCGAACGATACGTCCAGCGAGAAAAACTTGCCACGAAATTACCAAGGGCCCTGCGTCAGAGCTCGCTTCGGAAGCCACAACGCGAAGCGAAGGAAGATGAGGATGGGAAACCGAGCAAGAGAAACCGGGCAAAGAAGAAAGGAAATGAAAAGAAAGAAGAGGTGTATCCCGACCCAAATTCAAGGAACGAGAAACTTGGCTCGTCAATCAGCAGCCGGAACGAAGAAAGTTCCGTTTGCGAGGACAAACGCTTGTCCTCTCTCTCGTTGTGTATCTTTGATACCTACTCCGTGAGTATACACGATGTTTGAAGCGTCGTTCTCTTTATTTGCGATAGTCCAGACGCTGTAATCTCGTATGTCTCTCGTTACATTGCGCGCGCTACGAGAAAACGCTGAATCGTATCGGTCGAAAAGCCGAGGAGATTAACGGCGAAACTTTGGAGACTGGGACAGCGGGTGATTAACTGCCGCTTACCGAAATTCAATCCAGCATTAAATTCTTAATAAATTTGAAAAATATCGGAAATGCGATTTAATAGAACTCATAAATAATGAATAATAGTTCGAAATGAGTGATATCCATTCACGTGGACAGAAGTAGTTTATTGAGCACGAGGGAGCTATAAGAGGCGTGTGCGGATTAAACATCGAAATGTGTGTCGAGAAAATATTTTGCGTGAGTTTATCAAATAAAATCCGTTCGTTTACAAATGCGTATAGGAATTAAAGAAATTATATATATATATATAGGTATACAATATAAACAGTAGTACACGCACCGCGCGTATGCAACATGAAGATTTGGTTAAATCATCATTTTTCATACGACAAAGACGATCGACTCCCACAAAGAAGAGGACCGTAGCCGCGACGGCGACGGTCCTCGCCCGTATCTCACTCCGGCCATCAGTATTTTCCAACTTGTCTCACGGATTCCTTCCCGCGTGCTCTCACTGACGTAAGTAACAACATATATAAAAGTAAGTGACTCGGCTCTCTCGCGGGGCGGTGATACAGGGTTTCTCCTATCTGCGGAGTCTATCGGGCAGTAAACAGCGTGCGGCAGATAAGGCGGGAGATATATTATAGACTCTCCGTCCCGTCGCGTACGAGCGTATACAGAACGAGGCTGTGATAGCTGGGCTGGCTCTAGCCAAGCTCAAAGACTCGATACTAGAGCGCGGCGGAGGCGCGCGCGCGCGCGCGCTCTATATATTTCGCTTCTTTTTTCGCCCGGGCTACGGGTTCTCTGGTAAAAACGCCGCCGGCGTCTGAATACTCGCGCGCAGAGGACGGAAGTCGGTTTGCAAGCCAAGCATGGGGCGGCGGCGCCGAGCAACCCCTTATTTTACTCCTTCCTAGTCGGCGGCCCAAGTAGCTGCCTCCCTCTTCCCCGAGATCGACTCGACCATCCTACCCTGCTCGTCGCCCCCGTATCCGTGTCCCGTTCCCCCCCCGGTTCACCGTCCTCTACTTTAACTTCTTTCGCTTCTCGATCTTTTTCTTCTTCGGCCAATGCTCGAATGCTCGATGCTGCGATACATCACGTGCACGCTGTTGCCAGTTGACTTTCTATCTCTCGCTCCCTTCCCTCCCTCCTTCCCTCCTTCCCTCCTCCCCCTATCGCTTCCCTTCACCAGACACGGAAATCTAACTCGAAACTCACCAAACGAACATTTCTCCTTTCTCCTTTGGCAAACTGCCATTTATTCGCAAATTGAAACTTTCTACTTTCTAGGCTTCCGTAATAAAAATAAAAAAAAAATAAAAAAAAATGCGCGCTTCTCACAGCTACAAAGCGATATATCTTCCGAATAAATAAAATCCGTTACCGCGTGAAAATTTGCGCGGAGTTATTTTCGTTGCGAATATTGCTATAAGCGATTTTGCAGTTCAGAGAATAGTCGCAGTTTTCGTCACAGTCCGGCACAGCAGTTGCGCGAATAATTTCATCTGCGAAACGGACGAACGGACGAACGGAGAGAGGAGGAGGAAAGAGAGAGAAGGAGGGAAGGGAGGAAAGGGTTATGCTTTATTTCAACGTTATTTCAAAACGATGCCATGCTGGGGGCAAGTTATTATACTGCTGTCAGCCACCGCACCACCCCACAGTTGATCTGCATAACCATCATGGTCTCTCCCCTACAGAGAATCCTGGTTAGCAGTAGTAGACCGGCCCTTTGCCGTGACTTGAAACCACTCAATAGAGGCGCGGCTATCAGCCAACCGCATAAGCGATTACAAATTAACGTGACGTTTCTTCGCGCTTTAATATGAACTCCCGCTACGCCTCCCATCCCTCTTATGTGCACCCTTCTTTACTCCCCGGGGGAGCGAATACAATTATCATGCCTTTTGTTTCACAATTGCAGCTACTTCTCTGTTTCCTATCCTGAGGGTGAATGAATTCCATTTATTTTTGTTCTTGCACCCTTGCGAGTTTAGGACAAGGATGACGCCCCATCTGCCATTTTATATCATCGCGCCATCTTATAATTTCTTAGCTGTATAAGAAATATTTTATTGCTATATATATATATATATATATATATATACCTATTATAATTTAACATAAAAATTCAAGTTTTTTTACTCGAATTCTCTGGTCTCGTCTCTTTCTCTTGTAGCTTGTAGCCGGTCCAAGAAAGTAACAGCAGTTTTTTTAGAGAAAGAAGAAAGCATTTGTATCGCATAAAATAAGCCGACACAATCTCCTATGTAGTCTTAGATTTACGAGATATACGGTTCGTTTCAGAGTTATGTTAAAAGCGGTACAACCTTGACAGCGCGGATTATTTCCCTTCGGAGTTTCAAAAATCAATGTAGCCCCGTTTTTTTACACAAGAACACCCGAGTTCTTAATGCGTGACGACGACGTCATGTTTCCGCAAATATTTTTAGCCAGTCCTATTAGCTAGTAATGAATTATTACATTTTCGAAGATCCCATTTCTTCTTTTCTCCGCATTTCTCTATAGACTTCAAGGATTTTGCGATAAACTTGAATGAGAAAAAGGTACCACGAAATCTACGAAAATCACACGTTTTTGTAATAAAACCTCTAAATTAACTCAATGTTACAAGATATATACTGCGTTTAGCTCTAATAATTGTCTATTCAAGGATGCCAGTAGAATTCGTCACAAAATTTCAATGTTTTTATTTTTCAAAAACATCGAAAAATATTTTTTTTGCTAATTAATTTGTACTATTTATTTTTTTCACATAATCAACATATATTTTTAAAATAATTCAAAAAAATTTAAACAGAGCTTTTTATACATAATAATATTCATATTATGTAGAAAAAAAGAGAGAAAGAGAGAGAAAGAAAACTTAATTTATAATAAATAAGCTATTATTATAGTCTCTTTCTCATAGTCTATCTCTTTTTTATTTAATTCTTTTTCGTCAAGTTCGTTTCTAATTTTGAACGATCTATAAAAACATCGCGACGCGCGCAACGTCGCTTCCAAGTACCATCCACCAAGATAAAATTGTCTCTCGTATATTTACCAGTGGGCGGTGTTTTCCATGTAAATACTGAAAGAAGCTGACATCGCCTAGGAAACTCTTTGATCTCATCATTCAGACACTTAAGATGTCACGTGAAGCTTTTTATTAAAATAATTTAAACTCGCACATACACACATACACACACATAGCTTTGCCAAAAAATATTATTTTGTGCAGTTTGTATGTTGAAAACTTCTCTAATGAAAAAATTCGCGATAAGTTTAATTTCTAGATTACTATTTATTTATATATTCACGCTTCTGCTACAACATATTGCGTAATATAAATTTTTATGTCAGCAAAACTTTTCAGAAATAAATGTGTTTTAAAAAAATTCTATATTTTGTAAAAAAAAAGAGATAAAAATTATTTAAATTTATAATATTTTTTAAATTCTATATTTTGTTTAAAAAATGTTAAAGTACTGCAGAAAAAAATTTTATGAAAAGATGTGGATTATATTTGTATAAAAAAATTGTATAAAAAATATGTATAAAAAAATATATGCGCAACATATAAAATTTTATCACGTAAATTATATATAAATAATTTAATTATTAACATACATAAAAAATTAAACTACGTTATCTCGCGATATATGTAAAATTTGTGAAATTAACAACTAATTCATAAAGGATCAGGAACAGCCAATAACAGCTGGACGTTATCGTTGTCTTGTGAACGGGGTTGTCCAACCAAGAAATAATACAAGTGCACTAGGCAGAAGAGACCAACCTACCCCTTACTATCCGCGCACACCCGTCGCCCGCAGATAAATCTTCCCGCCCTCTAATTGGCCTTCCCTCCATTTCCTCGACCCATACCCTCGTTCGACCTGTTCCTTCTTCTCCTCTCCCTCGCTTCTATACCTCCTTCTCTTCGTGTCCCTCTTCTCTCTCTCTCTCTTTGCTCGTCTCATCTCAGTTTCGGTTCCCTACCTTCCCGGGCACAGCTCCAGGGAACGTTCTCACCCTATGCGCTGCCACCCTTCCCTCCCACCATTCATCTCTAAACCGGCGAATTATTAGAATTATTAGACATTATATTGGCCGCAAAATGTCCGTTAAACCGCCAGAACTCAATTGTAAATTAAGATTTCTGATAATACTACGAGATGTATGTGTTCCGAACTTAGCAGCCATTATTAAAGTTTCGGATTCATATATTGCGGGAAGAGAGATTCACGGCGAAACTATCTAAAGAAATATCTTATTGTAATAAAACCTGTAAATATATTTGCACTTTAAGCAGACAAGAGAGACCAATGGTGAGTCATGTAATTGACATAAGATTCAATTTTGAGAAATATTTATATATCTATTCTTTCTTTTTATAAGCGAATTTTATATAACCATAGTCTTTGTGAAAAAAAAAAAAAACATGAAAGCGTGATTTGTTCTCAAATCGAAAATAATTTAGCATTCATGAAAATAACAGATACTAACCGAGAGTTACGAGCGCATCGTTACGAATACATGTAATATTTGCAGCAGTAAGAGTAACATCAGCGAGGCTTTCGCGCGGTCTCTCTTTCTCTATCCTATCCGACCCGTTCCCTATCTCTCTTTTGGCCAACCAACCACCTCACAGTTCGTTTCCGTGTTGTTACATAATACACGCTGCGGCGCGGTTACGTGGATGAGGGATGAGGTGCTGCGTTGCCTAATAACCTCCCCTTTGCACAACACCCCCTCAAACCCGACTGAATCCTCCTCCAACCCCCTTGTTATACCAAGCGCACAGGATACGATGGTATTTGCGAGCGGTGCAATGCAACTACGGGCAAACCACCCTTGCAAGAGCACGACGATATAGAAACACCGCTAGAACACCACTGACAAGAGAGAGAGAAGTGGGTGGGGTGGAAGTATCTGAGGGCACCAGGTTACGGAGAGAGAAGCGTGAAGTAATTATATGAGGGCGGAGCACGCTAGGCTCATCTACACCTAACACATTCATATCAGTCGGCCCGAGCCAAGGAGCTGCTGAAACGTGAAGCTCGTACATCAGGATTTCGTTGCCGGGGATAGTAGACTCCTCGAGAAGCACGGCAGAATGAGTTTCCACAGAGCGGAAACCATTGCTAATTTCTTTTTCTCGAATAAAAAGATAAGGTAGTCTTGATAAAAAAAAAAAAAAAAACTCGCATTCCAAAAAATCGCAAAATCTACGCGTAAAAATTTTCTTTAAACCGCGAATGATATATATTCAATTCATATTTATGTACTGTGGCAGAGTCGTTATATCAAAACCGGTAAAAGTTTTCATATAACATCCGCCGCCAACGGAAAAAAAAAGAAAAATCATTGCACGAGATGGAGGAGAGGTAGAAAGATTTAAGAAGCGAAAGAAAGATGGCGTGGGAGAAAGAGTAGTGTTATACATTTAAGTGGATACCACCTATATAGAGGGACTTACTGGGATTCAATTACCGCAACGTCTGCAAAGCACGCTATTCCCACACCCTTAAAAGACTACCCCTCCCCCGGCGTTGGTGCGCGTCCCCACCTTTCCATCTCCTCAAGAACGAACAGGTGCTCTTGCGCCTGCTGTAAATTGCTCGCCCTGTAATCCAAAGTAAAGCGGTCGTTTTATCCGCGCCATGGCGAGATGGATGCCTCGCGCTGCGTCTTTTCGCGTAATTGTAGCTACGCACAACTAATGTTCCTTCCGGTTTTGATAAAAGTTATTTATTTTTCGCACCGAATTAAAAAACGTATGAATTTTCTTTTTGTTTAAAACTACATGTTATATTGATAAAACCGTGCGATATATTCCGCGACAACAGGGCGAGATCAAAAGTTTCGCGGCCGATGCAGAAAATACGTGCGCGATTTCGAAAACGTGATTTTCGAAAAACAGCGTGATCGGCTTTACTCGTTAGATTAAGGAATCAAGGATTACGAAGTTATAGGTAACTAAGGATCAGGGAATGGAGAAGTGTTGCGTGAGACCAATAGCAAACTTACGCCTAGATCGGTTATGTACCTTCGTTCGGTTCGAACGTAGGTACATAATTCATCGGGCGTGCACCATTGTCGGGAGCTTCATTAATACAAATGGCGTCTGCTGAATTCTGCCCCCAACCACTCCCCGCTACGTGTACGATAGTAACGAGGGCTTCCGTCCGTACATGTGACCGTGTGTGCGTGTGTTTGTGCGTGTTAGCGCCGCGTATATAGGAAAAGCGAACGATAGCGACGTTCACCCCGCCGCACTGTGAACGTGTGTGCCACCCCCGGAGACGCCGAGACGCGCGAGACATATTTTTGCAGTCCTTGTCGACTTTCATGAGGGAGTCTTTCCGCAATAACATATTAATATCCCGGAGCGTCGCAAGACTTATGGCTGTCCGTAGAAAGCTCAACTCCGGATCAACGTGGCGCCCGTTAAGGCGGTTTCACGATTACTATGATGACGCTACCTAACGAGTGCTTTAAGCGTCGTAAAGCAAGCTCCGCACGTCGTTACATCGTGATATAGAATTGGTAAGGAATCCCGGTTAAAAATGGTCGCTCGTATCAGCGTGAAAATAATTTTCTCAACTATAAAAATATCAAAAGTTTAATAAAGATGAAGATTCCGTTATCAATTAGAAAATGTCGATATCACTACACAAACCGTTCCAGCGGTTTTCGCTGCAAATGCAAATCAATAACTTCACGAATCAACCCTCGAATCGTATCGCGCGAATTAATATATGACGGGATCGAGGAAAGTGGATCTTATGAGGTACGAGGGTAAACTGCTGCGGCCAGGACCGCATGCAAAAAAAGCTCAAGACGTGTATTTTTTTTTTTTTTTTTTTTTTTTTTTTTTTTTAGCAATCAATAATAATCAATGTATGTGTAATATTCAATGTTACAATAGCGTTCGAAACGATAAAAACCTTAAGAACGCCGTGATATAATCAGTATCAGGCTGGCACGGCCCTGGTCGCTCCTGACGGATTACATACAAGTAGAATACGAACGAATTTATGGACATTTAATTATTCTAGTATATTACAAAACAAAAAAGAACTTGCCACGTGAGGGACATTTACACAAATAAACTACCAAATACCTACGTGTAGGTAAAAACGCCTACCCCTAACTACATGCCTAATTAATAACGTATAGCACAGCAGAACAATGAAATATCTGTTCCGAGATCCACAAAATAAATAAACTATTTAACATTACATTTATCTCTTAGAAATACTGCGTTTACGTATTTTACTTTCGCATATTCTTAGCGACTATTCGTATACATTCATTAACTAGAATAGAGTTATACACTTGTGTAGGATAGCGCCACGCATCTCTTTAGAGCAGGCGTTTAGATGTGTATTAGATACGTATATTGTAATATTGTGTCGTAATCTATCTTCGTCTTGCTCTTCTCAGATTGACGTTGATAAAAAACAAAATTTCTTTCTTTGTCTCTCTCTTTCTTCTTATCTCTCTTTCTCTCTCTAGAAAATTTTGAAAATATCGAATCAATTTCCTTTCTCACTTTAAAAAAGTGATATTCATCTCGAGACCGCGCACTCCTGACCGTTTTAGCAGGTACTTAAGCAGACGCACATTATGTAAATGCTTCTATACAATATTAACACAATTATTGAGTATCAATATATATATAAAGTATACATATATATACTTTTTTTGTACCAATCGAAAGAAGTACGTTTTGTTTTTAGCATTAATCTCTCGCTTGCCGCCGGTTTATACGTTTCCGAATATAACAACCCTAAAATGAATAACGAAATGAAATAAAAAAACAGTCTTTTCGTATAACAGATGAGCGAAAGTTACCATTAGCAAAGCGGAATTGGTAACATATAAACGTCTTCTCATATTGCTTCGCACAAAATAAAAGAAAAAAAACAACAAAAACAACATTAACAGCAATTGTTCTATTTTACTTTCCCTCTCATTTTTATCTATACTTTCTCTCACTCAATCATTCGCTCATTTACTCACTCATTCTCTCTCTTTCTCTCTCGCGAGGCTGTATCGAGTGCGCATTTTCGAGAGATAACATAAGCGAAGAAAAACAAGAAGACTCGTAAAAAAAAAAAAAAAAAAACATGCTCTAAACATTAATTTTGTACATTGTGTTATAAAAAAAAACGATTGTAGTTTTAGTGAGCTCGTCACAAACTAATAGTTTGCATCGACTCAATCTCGCCCGTCGAGAGAGTTGGATGCTCCTACGTTCTATATTAGTAACCCTAACGGATAAGTTGTAGCCTTTTCGTTACGTATTTCGGTTTCGCGTGACTCTATTTTCGATCAATTTTTCGTAAACGACGTCGCGAACGTCGGCTGATTGGCCACCCACGATACTTCAACCCCTATCTATACATGCTACTGCACCAAAGCAGAAACTACAGGTAGAGAGACCAGAAAGGGGGAACGACTACAACAACACTAGGCTTATACGGATGATACTGTGTACTCTTGGATACTGATTGGTCTGGGGAGCATATCGGTCAAAGTGAGCTACGGGGGAGTAGCCGTGATGAGAGGGAGGGGGAGGGAAGATTCGTCACTCACCGGGTGCAGCATCCGATTCGCCGCAACCGATAAATTGACGATCGACAGATACGCACATCGACCATCTATTTGGCATTGCAGAGACAGCGGGTGCAGTCTGCCACTCACCTGAAACAGGAACAGGAACGACGAAGTTAGGTCACTCATTTCAATGTTACAAAACATTTCCGAAACTTTGCAAAAATATAATTAAATATTTTTATCATGTAAAATAATATGATTGTGCAATTTTATGATAAACAAAAACGCATTAACATTTCATATGAATTAGTTATTTTTTTAAATTATTATAAAATTGAAACAATTATTTAACCATTTTTGTGTTCTCGTAATGATTCAGCTAAAATAATGCAAACTTCGATACTATGTAAAGATATTAGAGATATCTCTGTTTTTCGAGGGCGAACTCATGTCTAAATGGTTGAAGGTTCGACGTGGTACGTTCATATATACATACATAGATATATATGTACTAGAGACGGGTCGGGCCATGAACGCTGGTTCAGCTTCTTTTGTAATAGAATGAATGCACATGGTGCCTTGTCCGGTCACATGCACGTTGAGCTTGAGCTTTGCTAGTGTTAGTGTCTCGGGATATCAATAGTTCACGTTAAGAGCGAAAAGGGTTAGACCAGAATATCTGACGAAAAGTGAGAGAGGAAGATAGAATTATAATAGGAATCTACATTATAAATTTTATTCCGATTTTTCTCATTTGTAATTACATGTTTAATATTGTCTATAAAAACGATGTGCGAAAAAGGTGTGCGTTTCGAGAAGTGTAGAGAAAAATTTAAATTTTACGCGCACCAAAAAAAAATATATTTTAAGTTCCGAACAATTTGCCATTGTGAAATAGAGAAATCAAAGATAAGAGAGAGATCATTAATTTATAGCCAATATAAATAAATCTTAAGAATTCTCCTTTCACGGGACTTACAGGGACCCTTGTTACTTGAAAATTGTTTACCCACGCTTGTATCTCATTTACACCGTTTACAGTTCGGCCTAGACTCACATCGCCTTTTCAAGAGTACGCGGCGCGCTCTGAAACTGGCGCACATACCTAAGCGTCCTTCCTACGCGCATTTATCAGGATTTCCGAAGAAAGCTAGAGTTTTTAAGCCGCCATAAATTCTCATACTTAAAACTCGCAAAAACCAGAAACACGATATCTCAATATGGCGCTGCAAAACAACGTCGCGCATTCTGCGTAATTCGCAAAGGCACTTCGAGATAAACGCTGATGTTATTAATTTTGTGAGAGTGCCGCGCGAGAACGTATATATCAAAATATCGCACACACATGATAAACGCGCGTCAGCACAAGCGTACGTGTTGCAAAAGTTTTATTCTGTTTTTACCGTTTTATCCGAATTAATCAGAATCAATGTTCCGTTTTTTTTTGTTTCACAGTAATTATAATTTCGTCAGACTGTGTGCGGAAAAAATATTTGAAAAACAAGCTACAAAAATGTTTTAAAAATACGGTTAGTTGTACATGCGTGCACGCATGTGTTTGGTAAATATATGTGTGAAAGAAAGAGAGAGAGAGAAAGAGAGAGAGAGAGAGAGAGAGACAGGAGGAGAGAGAAAGACAAAAGGAAAGGTTGGAATTGAGCACGGAGCAGTTATTATCTATCGCTCTCGTTACCACAGGTTGCTCGTAAACCGGCCGCATCAAGAGGATGGGGTGAAGCAGGATGGAGTGCAGAAGCATAGGTAGGTAGATACCAGTACTCATATCGTCGTCGTCGTCCCGTAGCCGCGCGCATAGCACCACGGGTAAATCCACTCCACACCATACTCATTGATTACTCCTGCAGAATATCACACGGAGTGTGAACGGACGGTTGTGTCTGGGGGGCTATTCGAAAATCTCGACTGCCATTCTCTACGCTTGGCCGATAGTGAATGGAAATCAAGGCCGATATTCTGCTTTTGTCCCATAAAATCCTTAGTTATACTATGTAACAAATATTTTATTCATTTATTCTTTTTTAAATGTTTTTTGAGTATTTAATTTTTTTTTTTAGTTGGCGTTGATAATAGAAAACTTAATAATAATCCGCACACAAATAATTTCGTAAGATGTGTCATTTTTTAAAATTGTTCGATCAAAATTATATACAAAAATACTTAAAATTTATTTGAAAAAAAAGTAGAAGATAAGATATTCCTATTCACTTTTATTTTGTGATACATGCTGTATGTAGCAAACTTGCAGAAATGACGTGATTTCTTCATAATAGGAAAATGTACATAGAGATATGGACGTGCGCGCATTTATTGCTGAAGCTTTAACTGACGACCAGTCAGAAGATTCGAAGTAGAAGCTCGGATTGAGATCGAGTCACGAGTTTTTTGCCCGGATGGCGTTGAACGAACGCGAATGCGCGAAACCCCCGCGGAGCAACAGTGCGCTCGTCTCGCGACAGGGGGCAGCACTACTACTGCACTATACGATATTGTGTAGCGTGTAGTTGCTACGAGCAGCCGCTGCACCAGGAACTCATAAATCTCCGGGGATATAGATGGCTCTAGTGTCGCGTGAGGTTGCAAGCTACCCCATGCAGGGTGCCGTGGAACGCCCTCCCGTCCCTACCCTATCCCCCTTTACTCAACCCACTTCGTCGTCCTTCTCGCTCTCTCGTCCGTCGCCCATCCATTCTATGACCGAATTACTGGAATCCCACCTTCCGGGCCAAAGGTGGACTTTTCGAAACGAACGATATTCGTTCTTCAATACTGATCGAAATTCATTAATATATGGAATATTATGACTGTTGCACACTTTAAAATTAGTACAAATAATATAATAATATTATTGCGTAAAATCTAGTCATTTTTTAAAGCAATTGTCTACAAATGTTTTGTAAACAAATAATGCATATTTAAGAATAATAAAATATAAAATCAAATAAACATAAAGCATATGAACTTAGAAATTAAAAAATTTATTGAGAGACAACTATATTATTAACATCGGTGAAATGAGAAAAAGAAAAAAATAAAGTCTGATTGTTGATCTCTTTTTATAAACCCCTATTGAGTTTACACCGCATATACAACCGATGTTTGCAAGTCTTCAAAGAAAAATTGTCGTATCTCTTCACACCAATACTATCAGTATCTCTTCCAGTATAAAAATTTTAAAAAGTGTGAAAAACTGAATATAATACTAGATATAATAATAAGTAGAAAATGTGTTGCTACATATAATACTTCAGTATAGGAATAAAACAAATATTTCGAGTTGCTTAAAGAAATTAAAGAAAAAGAAGAAGAAGAGATAAGAGAGAAAAAGCAAAAGATTCAAACAGCCAGTCGACCAACCAGTTAGTCAGGGAAAGAAGAGAAGACGACACCGATGATGAATCACTCGTTAGAAGTGAGTGGGAGAAAGAAGAGAAAAGAAAAAGCAATAAGAAGATACCCAAAAAGACTTCACGTCGGAACGCGCTAGAGCGAGTCGCTAACTGACTTATCTACACATCAGAGTATCCGACTCGTTCTCCCAGCTCCGCGTGTGTGATGGAGAGTTTTGAATATATTTCAGGCGTTAACTAAAAGGAGATTGTGCGAAGGGCATTCGTTCCGTTGAATTCTTATATTCGAAAATTAAATACAATACCGTTATATAGCGGTTAAAATCATTGGAAATAACGCGCCACCTAATAATTGTCGAAAAGATATAACCAATCGGCAAACGAGAAAACTGAATTCTTCCCGTGGGCACGGCGAGCAAATCTGAGGGGTCGACTTGCCGTCGCCGAAGAAAATTGGGTTCGTCTTACAGGACCTACAGGAGTGCACAAGTAAAAGAAGTTTCAGTATCATCAAAGAGTGTCTCGATTCCGCGCGTTTATACGCGCACACCGATAGGGCTTATACAGAAGTTGCTTTCGCTCGGTCATGGGTAATGGTTTTACGAGCGTCAAGGGTGATATAAAGAAAATGAAAAACACACCGGCGCCGTTGCCAGCATGCACGGCATATAACTAACTACGCTTACCTCCGTGCCCCTCTCCTTTTCGCGTCCACTTCTTAAGTTCGTACGGCGAGGGCAAAACTCGCTGCTTCAAAACACCTCTCACTCCATAACTTCACATCCAATATAAAACCTGATAATTAATCTCCCCCTTCTCCCCGAAGTCTTGTTGCATGAAAAAAAGGTGGAAGAATCATCAAAAGTTTGAAGTCCTTTATATTTTATACTCACTTCAATATATTGCATATGATTATTATTATTAATATTGTTATAAAGAATTAAATGTAATATTTTAAAAATATATAAAATTATATTTTATGCAATAAAAAAGATTTTTCTAAAGTTTTAATTTTTCTTGTTCGATTTACTTTAATTTTTGAATTCTAGTATTTATTCTCTATTAAAGTTAATCAACTATAATCTGTGTGTGTTTACGTGTCTTACACAATTTACAAAGTAAACAATTTACATATAAATTTCTTAGGCAAATAAACACATTATTTTTGGAAATTGGAAATAAGATATAGCATAAAGAGAAATCTACTTATTCATCGTAATATTGAAATAAGCTTTCAAAAGTTTGCGAGGAAGTTCACTAAATTTTCTCATGTTGGCTCGTATCCGTAGATTGTATATAAAGAAAGAGGATGGTTTTATGAAACTTGAGTGGAGTATGATAGTAAGAGGTGAAAAGTGCCAGCTAATTGTGATACACTCTGCGGGAAGTCACGCCAGTGTGTGCGAGTTTTTATTTTTTCTTTTGTCATAAGTATATTATATTTTTTTCTCATTTGTAGTTAAAACTTTTAGTTTATTACATCCTTATTTAATACATATATGTAAATAATTTATGTAATTTTCTAAAATATTTTTTTGATCTTGATTATATTTAAAAGTTTTATTTCGCAAAGTTTACGAAAGTTTCGAAAGTTTACCTGATTCACAAGTTGTCTTCGTTGAGAAAGAAAAACTACTTAAAAAAAGAGAAAAAATCTTTGTAGAAATACTGATCCTCTATTTCTCTTTCATGTCACGTGACTCTTCTTCATCTTCCATTAAAGTTCAAAGGCATTTCGGAAGTTTTATATCTCACAGTTTCTCATTGTTGTGTAAATGTATGAATGTGCAATGGAGCCGCGGACAAAGCAGATGTTCAAGTTTTAATAGCTGAAAAAGATTTCATATAATTTACACTTCCTCTTTTTCTCTATGTATATAAAATATAACAGATATGTATGAATATGTGTGGAAAATAGGCAATTTTAAAAATATTAGTCTGTGTAAGAGAAAGTATTGGTATTACAATAAATCAATCAATAAATCAAAATCTAGATGAAATTAAGAAGTTGTGCAATCGGTATCTTGAAATTTTTCTAGGACGACCGTGCGCAAGCAAGGTAGGTCAGGGTCTGATTGCAGGAAGGAAGCAGTTAGGCCCAGTTAAAGTCGTTAAGCCAAGTTTACGAGGTGTTACCGGGAGCGTAACCTGTAAATCTCAAAGGCAGTTGAGAGAGAGAGAGAGTGAGAGAGAGTGCGCGTGCCAGTGGCCGCCCTTGGAAAGGCCGCGGAAGGGGTAATGGATATAACTGGGATGTAAGAACGGAGGTAAGACTACTTGAGCGCCATAAACGCTTTTATGGATCGTAAAACGTCTTCCTTTACAGCCAATAAAGATCCCTGACCTATCCGTTTGGGAGGCAAACGGATAAGTAATCGCGCGCGAGAAGAGACGGTGATCGCGCATCGATCTGTCGAAAATCACGCTTTAGTACGCAATAAAATCACGCAGCGCCGGTACTTTATTTCCTCTTCATGGGACCGAGAGTCGCAGGTTTATTGGATTATTGACCGATAGCTCGGGAATGCATTCGCGGGGAAAATGTGAATAGCTCTGCCGACTCAGCGGCGCGCGCGTTGGTACGAACCAACACCGATGCTAACATGCGCGCATACACGAGCGCGCTATGCGCCGATTCGACCCACCACGCCGAGAAACAGGAAGATCGTGAATTACTATATAACCACGTCGATAAAAACAAACCATAAAGCGCATTACGGGCGATCATCGAACTACCGTTCAATATATCCTGCTTGGTGGGTAGAGACAATCTCTAAATTAAGTTATGTACCGATTGAGAAGTCGATAGAGCAGGCAGCATGTTACCGACTACCTAGCGCCAGTTCGTGCTGCCACCTGCTGTAAGAGTAGTTAAGCAGCTGCAAAACAAGCGCCTATCGCGGAGTACTACACGGATCAATTCAAAATTTGAATGTTTCTTCTTTGCGTATTTCGCGTGCTTTTTGTACATTTACTAAAACTTAATACGGTCGAAAGTAATGAAGAATTGAAGTTTAATGATTTTATGTCAAAAACTATCAAGAATTTGTTTTAATAACTCAATTAATGCCAAAGAATAAATGTCCATCTTGACGACGCCCACAAACCAAAAATAAAATACGACTAATCTAGAAATTTTCGAAATCGAAAAATGACATTTATTATCTTCACTAGACTCACATTTATTGCACGATACATGCGGTATTGCATTTATATAAAAAGTGCACATTTGTGTAAGTATAAAAATAAAAAAATTATACGCAATCATAAAAAGAATATATGAAATTAACTTGAATTATTAGATCGACAAATTTTTGACTACTCGAAAGTATCAAGGTACAATTTGGATTTTGATAATACATAAACGCAATTAAGTTCTAATTTAACAAGTAAAAAATATATTACAATAAAATTTTAGTTTTTAACGAATATAATAACACAACGTCCGATTTTACCTTGACAAAACAAGTAAGTTAATCATCCAATGTCGTCGCGACTGTTTTATGGTATACAACTATACGCCGACCGTTGAAGCCCTCCTAAATTGCTTTTTCATGTTCACTGTCAAAATTTATCTTCGCGTATATCTAGATCGGTTCACGGACGCAGGACAACATTTTATTTTATATTTTTTTCAGGTGACGCACAGAGAATTACGATTCAGTTTTACGAAATTCTTGGCACGACCTTATTTATAATGGCAAATGTTATTTCTTCATTTGTAAACTTGCCTCAGCAACATTATTCAAATTAAGTACGAAAAATGTATATATATATATATATATATAGTTAATAAAAAAAAACTCAAATGTGTAACACACACTGTATAATTATTAAAAAAAAAATATTAATTACAAGTTACGGTCTAGATTACCACATAAGAATCATATGCATGTGTCTCTGAATGTCGTGTAGAAACTAATAACGATCCTATTTTAAGAATACGGTTACCACGATACGGGTGATTAAATAAGCGCGATTAAATAAATATCATCAAGCCGTGACGTTATTTAATCGTGATTCAAGTGGCGTACAATTACGGCGCAATCCACGGAGTTAATCGGAGAATCGCTCCGTTGCCGTAATATTACGTGCCGTCACAGGAGACAAAATTTATATCCGAACTTCTTCGTTGCCCGAAGATACCAAAAAAGAGATATTAAGCGCTCCAGTAGAATCCGACGAATAAGAAATTTCGATCGGTAGAATTTATACATATATCCTTTTCATACATATTTCCTTTTCCCAAATATTATATTATAATATATTTTACTACTAATAAACATTTAATAAACTAATATGTTATATTTGAACAATAGTTTTCTACATTTTGTAATGTTTCTCATAATCCATACGTATATTATAAAAATTATAAAGCAAATAAACTTACTTTTGTAAATTGTGTACGTAAATTATGTACGTACTTTTTCAATATACACACACATGAGATGCTCATCTTTTAGACAATGCGTATTTTCAGTTAGAATCGTTATGAATTAGATACCGTTATTTTAAGGTCTGACGTTTTCTTGAAGAAACAGGAAAAATCGTAAATTGAAGCCCTACTTTTGTGAAGGTACGGAATAACGGTACCGTTTTTTACGATCAATATATTGTCTTTTTTTACGATCAATAACTTATCCCGAACCATTCAAAGTCTTCTACCTTCTCAAACTGAATAGTTGCTTTTTAACCAGAAAACGACACGGCGGATTTTTAATGCAGCAGAATGTTTGCATTCTTGTGCAACCTAACCACATATCATTTTCTTGTTTATGACGTTTCATCTATTTTTATGATCTGTCACTTTCATATATTTTTCTTTGTGTACGACTGAAAAGTTTTTCTCAGAAGAAATTTTTAATTTTGCTCTATAAAAGTTGCGAAAACTTAACAATTGTTTGTTTTATAGGATGATGTCTTACTAGAGAAGTAGTACAGTGAGATCAATAAAATAAATAAATTTATATACGTCTGTAGCTACAATGACAAATTGAACGCGACGTAATATTTCAAGTTTGCATCCCCTCTCGGGATGCACGTTCAACGCAAGTTAAATACACGCGAACAGCATAACTTAGAAAATTATGAAAGCACGCTTGCACGCGGTTTATCCTCATTAAGCCCGCCGACTAAACTTAATTTTAAGGCCGCTGCTGCTAAAAGCTTGAATCTCATTTTTAACGCCAGTTTTAACGTTCGTGCGACTATCATTGTTTTAGTGCATAACTTATAATCCTAACTGTTGCATCAACAGCGTGTGCGCTTTTTACTGTTACCTCACAAACAGTGCTAGATTATGCAATTCAGAAACGTGTGCCGAGTGTCTAAAACTTTTTGACACAGACGAAGATAGATTGGGTCAATTTGAACAGAAAAATCATGCACAATTCACAGTAATTATTAAGATATTAATTAAGTAAAATGAGTTAACGAGCACGTGAGAAGCGATGGATCTGATTCTATAAACGTGTATAAAAAACCGTACGATTTTCAGTAAATCAATAAATCAATAATATCAGCTGATAGCCGTGCTACACGTCACTCGCAGCATTACTCTTGTTGCTAGAAGATTATTACAAAGTAAACAATTTTTCATCTCAATTTTGCATCTGAAAATCACACATTTTCGTTATATACGTCTACAGATTCAAACTCATCGTTTCACACACGTTCATTAGTTTAAATCAATTAATTAATAACTATTACGAATCTTGCAAAATTATATGACTTTTTGATCCAGATTTACTTAATCTATCTTTACATTTTGGCTGTGTCAAAAAGTTTTGGATATTCTCTTTCGAATACAATAAGCGAATATAATACATATTTATAAGAAAATGATATCCTCGTGCAAATGCAATAAAAGATTTCTATCTCATGGGCTACAAGAACCAGTTACTGGTGCCAAATTAATATCTTTAACGAACAATTAGCCAAAATGTTTTGATTTTATTTGAAGTCACTCTTAGTTGATGTACAAATTCTTTAATAACGACACATTCTGTACAAATTTACTTACGATCGAGATTTTAAGAAACTAATATACTTATTATAAAATCGACTTTAACATATTTTAAAATCACATATTTATTACATGGAAAAGTAGTTTATATTATTTTTTACATATAATTATTTGCAGGAACAAATATATTCCTTCTATACTAATAAATATCATCGTTCTACGCACAAAATAAAGACCGTATACAAGACCGTATACTGCTAAATTTTTGTTTTATTTTTATTAATCGATTTACAATCGATTGTTTCTTAGAAATGTCAAGTTAACACTTTATTTTAAAAACTGAGGAATCAAAACATCATCAAATAACATTCTCTACCTACTCACCTTTAATATAGCTGTGTACATTGCGGTGCTAGTAGAGGGTGATGTGGATTAGCGGCGGGGTGGTCAGGGGGGCTCCGATGCAGGGCGTACCCCTAGTTGCCCCCCTCTGGACCCCCGCCGCCCCCTTGCTGCTGATGTGCAGCCGCTGCTGCCGCTGCCGCCGCCTTTTGCGCCTGCGCTTGCTTTTCTTGCTCGTTCAGTTCTTTAATCGCTTGAATCTCTTTCTTCAGCTTCATTCGTCGATTTTGGAACCAGATCTTGATTTGCCGTTCCGTCAGACAGAGTGCGTGTGCCATCTCGATCCGCCTCCGCCTGGTGAGATAGTGGTTCGTGTGGAATTCTTTCTCCAGCTCCAAAGTTTGATAGCGAGTGTAAGTTTGTCGGCCACGCCTGCGCATTCCGTTCGCTCCTGTAAATCCCAAAATCAAAAGTTGCAGCAGGTTTTGTTTCTTTTTTTTTTACTGCTATGTTTACTAAACTGTCAAAATTTTTCAAGGACTCGAATATTTGATCAACGTGTTATCCAACATTTCAAGATATTGTAAGCACTAATACATAGTATTGATTTTCATAAGAATTTTATAAATAAAATTGTATTTTCAAACAATTTAACAACATACATAACACGATGATTGATGACAGATACACAAACTTTAATTTAATATTAATACAATTTATTTTAATTTAATAAAATTTTATGTATCGCAAAAGATGACACATAAATTATGTATGTTATGGCATGACATTAAAAAGTATTTAAAGAATGGGCGTTCAAAAACGCGAAAGATTTATTTGCAAGTAATAAGTTGGCGATAAGTACACGGAGATAAGTACATGGGAAAGACACTTTCTAATAAGAAGGGAGTATGCAGAATTTGTCGGCTCGTCAATCCACTCTCGGCTTCTTATCTTGTTCTAAAGCGAGTTATTATCTTTATGAGCAGCTGCTTAAGATACTTATTAAAAGAACATTCTAATGAATTTCAGGTGCCCCGCAGCGTCTCGGAGCTGCGAATATCAGCGCCGCGGCGTTATAAATGAAGCTCGTGCCGATAAAGGAAATGTGTAAATGGCTTAAAATAAAGCGTGGCGTGAGCCGTTTCGAACAAACGAGAGAAAGTAAAAGAGTATACGACAGCGAATAGGTACTGTTGAGCAGTCACTTGGGTACAGTAGCGGAGTAAGCCCCGCCAGTGGAGGCGCAAGCTCACCTTATCGGCCATTACTGCCTCGTAAAAACCTTCCCGTTTCACCTCTACCACCAGTATCCAACCTAAACCGACCGCTCTTCCCGATCGTAAGCAGTATTCCTTTTACTCTCTTTTTCGTCGCATACGGTGCGCTCCCAAGTGCATAAATATCCATAATATTACGATTTTTGCTTTTCTCCGATTTCTTCCGTATCCGCGACGTGAAGCAGTCTTTACAAAATGTGAAATGAACTAATGGCCGAGATTAACTGTGAAAACAATTATTTTACATTTTTGCTACGCAAAAATTTATTTAATACATGTCGACAAATATTGACGATTAATTTAACGATATCCTGTATTTATATTTCGGAAGTTTCAAGTGCCGCGAATTCTCTTCAAGCACACTCGCCATTTGACAAAAATTGAACAACGCTCTTTGCGGCAATTATATGTTTACGGATTCAAAGAAAAATGAGTTTGTTTTCAAACAACAACGCAACACAGAAACCTCTTTTATAGAACGTACATATACATTTCGCTTTCCGACGCGCAAAAACTCACTTTACTCGTTTCGATTACAAATCTAGGTGTCCAATAAACGCTTCAATTGTATCTCCGCTGATCTGTTATCAATAAAACGCACACAAAGTGAACACGATGCGTTGTTCACGTGTGTATACATTGCGCACACGCCGTCGCAATTCGCAGACTACTATTGTATTCCTATCATATAACGCGTCACACTGAAACAAAGTTTATGTCAGCGCGATGTTTATTATCGCTTTGTAATCAAGTGGCTTGCCGCCCGAGCTACTACTCCCTCCGGCTACCTCTTTTCGCCCCCTTTCGCCAACCCTATGACATCCCCACGATATTCTCATGCCAGGTTGTCACGCCTGGCTCGCGTTGAACAGAGGGGCGTGGGATTACTGTGCAACGTTTTTAACAGTTATTTGTTGCACGGACCCCGCGTCGAGTCTGCTTCCCTTCTATCTCAAAATCTCTATCAAACTTTTCCCCCTCTCACACTCCTCAACTGTAACAAAATTATTCTCCATGTCTCATTGGCACGCGCCATTTTTAAGCGTGCGAGCAACACTGTCAAAATACCGATAATTTGTAATTACTAATGATTATATATTATTTTTATTTCACATTTATTGTATAATAACAAAAAATAATAACAAAAATAAGAGAAATGTATATACACGCGTATGCACCCTCGTGTTTGCGTGTTTCTAACTCACAAAACTACGGGATCTCATCTCGCATCGCACGTCTCACGCATGAGATATCGCGATTTAAACCGAATTAAAGGATGAAATATCAAGATTATCTTATCCCCTCTCTCGCAAAGTAAAATGAGGTGCGCGTGGCTGCTGCTTAACTCTGAAGGATGAATTTAGGCTGAGATCTTAAAATGCTTTCATTTGGAGGAACAAAGAAGAGGATCGGCAAGACATCCCGGGAGAGATTGGTTGGCTGAACACAGCAAAGCGGGAAAAACCCGTGGAGCACGTTTAGAACAGCGAAAAATATTTCGGTCGTTACTCACGCCTTTCTTGAAAAATGCTTGCCCGTATATTCTAGAAAATTTCAACCCCACGCAAACCCGTCGCACCTTCGTCCGGCGAATTATTGTTTCAAAAGTCTAAGTTATAACAAAAAAATTTTCGAGAATTACATCTTTTAAGCAAGGTAAACTTTTCTTGTTTTATATCCTTTCCGAAGTTCATTCTGCTTTACTACCGTGGAAATTTTTTTTTTTCTATAAAACGTAGAAAAAAAAAAGGAAAAAATCCAAATAAAAGAAGGATATTGGCAGGATTGAAACGTGAGTGAATAGAGATAATTTTGCCAAGCAATCAAATGCTTCTTTCGGCTCGTTGAGAACAGCTTCAAATGTGAAGGGGAAATGCCGGTTGAAAGAGATCTGCCGAGTTTCGACGTATTCGGCCATAAACTGAGGTAGGGACCGACTTAAACTGGTTGCCAACTCTAACAAGAACAGCCAATACGTTGATTGCTGCTGGGGATTTGCCGATATAACTTTGCAAAACACGATGCCGAAGCTTTTGGGTAACCCTCACTCCTTTTTCGTCTCTCCCTCGAATACCGTGCGCGCATATAACGGAGCCGAATCATACGCGGAGACCAATCAAATCAAAGTAAGTGAATTGGGTCCATGAAGGACTTCCCGGACTTCCTCCTGAGATATTCTCTATAGGCTTATTCCCTTGAGTTTCCACAACGTTGAGCAGTTTTTGTACGTAAACTATATATCACGCATGACAGATATGCTCGTGTTTCTACATTAAATAATACTTAGTACGTACGTTCTATACAAGAACACGTCACATATAGAATGCATTTCACGGATTATACCTGCAAAATTTATAAATGGCACACTTAATGATGTTCCGTACGATCTCGAGTGAATTGACAGCTTTTTTTTATATTTTGCAAACGCGTGCACTAAGAAATGAATCGGATATTTGTGGGCAACACGTCTCTTTATGCATACATTACAAATTAGCTAAATTAAATTTTGCTTTGTTATTCGCGTTATTAGGTTCGTTTCCTAGCGAGCATCCTGCAACAATATTCCATCTCATTTGAAGTGTTATAGTCTGTTCACGTATCACCAGTTTTGGCCTTCCGGCACCATCCGGAATGCGCTTACGCTCTCGCGAAGAACCCTGTTTGCACGCGGCACGGGAGTACCGAGGACACTTGGTATGAGGAACGCGTAGCTACGCAGCAAGATCGTAGCTCAACGTGGGATATACCCTCCTCCAGCCTTGCCAAGGTAGGTAATCCTCTCGGGGGCGTGAGTTACTGCCTAGCGTCCCTCGCGCTCTACTCTCTTCTCTCCCACCTTCTTCCATACCTTCTAGGACCCTTCCCCTCCGCTCCCTACGTTTCTCCTCCTTTCACATTCTACCAGGACCTTCGTCTCGTTTCTACCGGGGCGTCTCCTTCCCCACCTTACTCTCTCTTCTTATTCTCTTTCCTCTCTTAGGGGACTGCCGAGAAAGCACCGGGAGAAAGTTGGAAGACGGTTGGCGGACGAAGGGAGAAGGTAAGATGTTGCTACGTGGCACAGCTGGAGCGCATTAGTCAACCGTAATTAATAAGTTATATACAACAGAGACTAACGAAGAGCGCGGCGTTACACCGCCGACGTCGTCTCTCAGAAAGGGAGAAGGAGGCAAGCGCGCGCGACCTCTCCGGGGTGTGACGACGGAAACCACAACGACCGTAAATACACGCTAAAAACCTGCGGACATAAATAAACCAGGGTTGACGCTCGCAAATGAGGAACAGCAAAGACACATATTTCTTCAATAGCTACCAAGTACGACGGTCAGACAGAATCGCTTATGGAAGTCACGTGTCGTAAATGTGACTAATAAGCACGATGTTCTTTTACGCCGAATGCAAAGCTAATGAGTAGATCCAATTAGAGTTGCCGAATATCAACTGTGATGATATCTGAAGATAAGTTTGGCATTACTCAGAGTTATTTTTGGGACTACGCGAGATTCATAAACGAGTTATATCGCGTTTTATAAAACAGCTTGTTATTCGCGCGATGAAGCTGTCACTTTAATTATTTTTATAATTAAGAATATTTATTGTCTTCTACCGGATTTAGACGTGCAAATTCAAAAACGGAGTAAACCACTCGCTCTATCGTCAACAATCAGGACTCCCGGTAAAATGAAATAGAGTACGTCGAAGAAATTATGCGTTGCGGACAGGAATGTCATCAGCAGAGAGTAGGATGTGCTATAAGAAGACCGAATGGAACTGTAGTCCACTCGAGAATAAGATATCGGCTTTACGTGCAAGCACTTTTGAATAAGCGCGCAACTACGCCGCGGGCAAGGTGGCGATTTCACTCCCACGCAAACAGCGTTTCGTAATGAAAGAGATAGCCAATATTTCCGCAATACCGACCATCTACAGATCGTTTTCCGAAATTTATCCGCTCATATATTACCCTATCTACTTTTGCATTTTTTAACTCCAAAAAAATCCAGTTTACTTATTCAAACAAAAACGAATAATACAGAGTGTAAGAATGATTTACTTTTTTTGTTGAGTAAAAAACTGTTACTAATAGCACATCACAAAACTTCAAAACGTTTTAGTCTTCAATAATTATTTCTTAGCTTCTGATGTCAAAATTCAAGATGGCTACGAAAGTATCGATGAATTTTAATTTTTTACGCCCTACGCACATCTCGTGTAAGACAACAATAAATTAATTAACAAACTGGTGGTCTGATTAATTACAAATTAATACTTATTCTGAGACAATATGTATATTTTTTTTGATATTTTTTAAAATCAGATAATGTGATATACACGATCAGATGGTTGCGATACACTTTGCAGAAACAGAACGAAGGTCGGTCCGATAGATTACGACAATCGCGCGCCACTGATCAAGACGAAACTCTTGTGAGTTTTAATGAGGTACGTGAGTCGATACGTAGTAAGGCGTACCATTAACACGCTTCTGAGTTACGTGATTCGTTGTAATTCATCCAACGGCTCATCTGATGACATGGGGAGAAGACGCTGATTGGCTGACAGTCCATCGAAACATGCAATTAATCGCGAGCAAAAAGTAAACCGGCCAGAGATCCCAACGATAATTTCGCATGTACCCCCAGGAAATTTAATTAACGCACACACGCGAACATATAAGCCGCCCTTCTTTCTCTTTTTCATCTCTCGCCTCGTGACATTCAAGCGGCTGTAATGGAAGCGAGAGAGAGAGAGAGAGAGAGAGAGAGAGAGAGAGAAAGTGAGAGATACAGAAAGTAAGAGAGGAAGGAGAAGATACGAGGTGGTTTCTCCACAACGAGCCAGCTGCTACTCGCGGTAATCGTAATAATTATGCAAAGACCGAACGCAACGGTGCATCCCGAGCGAAAGGGAAGAAAGAGAACGTTCCGTGGGACGGGCACAAAAGGAGCAACCCGAAGGAAGATGGTGGTGGAGATGGCATGCAAAGGAGGCTCGGCATAGGTAAGCGAATCCAGCCGGTTGTAAGGCGACACCTCGCCGCTCCGGTACATCTCTCTCTCTCTCTCTCTCTCTCTTTCTCTCGTCGTTTCTTCCTATCGGATAGAAAACGACAAACTTTCCCTTTCTTGTTGCTTCTTCTTGTTGATGGTTTCCACGTTCCTTTCCAAATCGTCATTGTTGTTTTCCCCTCCCAATTTCCGAAATCTTACATGAATTTTACGACGATTTAACATTTTTCCTGTTGTTTCACGACTCGTCTTAAATAAAAAATACTGTTTATTAAGTATTATGTTAACACTCCAATAACACTAATTTATTTTACCGACAAAGTTTCGTACAAATTTCTTACAATGTTACTTTAACGCCACCTCAAGATATTCGACGAGCGATACGTTTTCGAGCGAAAATAAGTGCCAAAGGAGGCGAGAATCCAAAAAAGGAATCTTGACGCGAAGCGAAGAAGAGAGACCCGGTACAGGTGGGTAACGTCGCGACACCTTCTAATGAAACGCATCGTCTGTCTTACTTACATCGCCGCGTATCTATAAACTCACACGCCTCGGTAACACGCACACGAAATCAACACGTGTACGTGTATATATATATATCCGCCGTTGTGAAAGGGAAGGAGGAACACGGTTGTACCAACCAGACCCACGGAACCATCCATATATCTACGTCCCAAAAGGAATTCAAGAATATATTTTACATATGCTTTATTGCCGCCTTATTTCCAACTCTACGCGGCCGCAGAGCTCTCGAAGAGGATCACAGTGGGTGCGCGCGAGTGCATTCTTTCTCCGCTGAAAAAGCTTTCTGCGCGAATTAACGGATTAAGTTTCGCGCTTGCCTTCACGCGAAGATATTTATTAAAAATATTTATAGATATCAATCGTGATATTGATTTGACAAACAAAGTTAGAAACAGAGTTAGATTGTAATTCTATACACAACCAAATGTGTATCTTGGCATCATCATTGGTTTGCTTGATAGAGTAGCACGAAGAATATCACGAGCCTCGTAGAGACGAGGCATTCATGCTGGCTCGAGATGTTCCAATTATAGATCCAGAAAAGCAGCAGGGAGTGATGTAAGTCTCCCACGTTTTCCTCTCTGTGTACATAGGCTACGTGCATGTCTCTCAAGATAAATGACTTATATTAACAAGTACGCGAAACTGTGATTTGATAATTTGCACGTAGGAATTGCCTTGCAGTTTGTTTTGCGTTCTTTTGCAACATGAAGGCTTCTTTCAGAGCGGAGCAAGACATAGCAGAGGGCAGGTCTCTCTCGTACTTGTGATTCGACGAAGCCCCGGGGGGGCCTACCAGTACGTGTACAAGCTCAGCTCGAAGGGAGGACGAGGGGAGGGGAGAGCCGGTTTCGACGAATAAGACGCCATCGTGCGTTTTAACTCGCAAGAAACTATGATTACCGGTGCCTCGTTGAACTTCACTTCAAATTTTGGATTTTCGGAAACGATACGTTAGATAGGCATCGCGCGGCGGCGCGCAATTACTTAATAATTGCCGCGAGCGACTTCGAAATTCAAAAAAAAAAAAAAAAAAAAAAAAAAAGAAGTAATTTTGCGCATCTTTGCGAATTCATGGCTTTACAGGCTGCGTAACGTGTGCGCTACAATAATTAACTCAATTTCATCAGCAGCCAGAAATATTACAATATTCATTTTGTTTTCTTGATGAAATATGAAGTTTTATAGAGAAAAAAAAATTAGCTCCATTATTCAACGTATTTCAGTTGTACTGTAATTTTCATCTCTCGTGTGCGTGAATAGTAGGAGAAAGAGGAAAAGAAGAAGAAGAAAGAGAAAGAGAAGGAAGTTACAGACGAAAGAGGCGAGAGAGGCGCGATTGTTCCGTAGCGCGAAAATAATAATGAACTCGCGTAAATCAAGAAAGTTCGGGCGAACTAGTTCGCAGGAATACTCCATTTGCGATATCTGCGATACGCAAGAGCGAGCTGCCAAAAATGTTCTTGACGTGGCAACCTTTCTGGCATATTAAAAAGTTCGCCATGTGCGGCCCGAGTGTTTTAAAAAAAAAAAAAAAAAAAAGAAAAGAACCGAGAAGTCAAACGAACGGAGTTAGCGAATGACGGGCGTAACGAGTTTCGTTTCGTGTTTGAGACAATACTGAATTTCGATCGAAATTCTCGAACGTTCTCCGGATTATCTCGATCCTCGCGTAAAAGAGGCGAAAAAACGGAAAGAATTGGTTTTGGCGAATGGTGGTTTTAGTTCTGTTGCAGGTTGGCCGGTCTCGCGGTTAAGATGAACGAGGCGGCGCACTGCGAGATCTTATCCAAACGCAGCAGCGGCCACTGAATCATCCGCTTTGAATAGGGCTTCGCTTCACTCCCTATATTATATCTATAGATATAATACTAACCTCATACCTATATACGTGTGTGTCCACGAGACAATATACCCTCTTTCGAGAGTGTATATTGGAGGAGAAAGAGTGGGAGGCAGAGAAACGAGATGAAGAAGAAATGAGAAAGAGAGGAAGAGAGATAGTCCTTTACGTAATTTCGCGATTTATAATATTATTCGCTACCAGAATCTTAATTAGCATAAATCATGCAGACTGTATTGCACCGACTATCTAAAAGTCTCCCTCGGTGAATTTTTACGGTGCTTGAAAATCGATAGCGAAGAAGTCCTCGGAAAGGAATGAAAAAAAAAAAAAAAAAAAAAAAAAAAAAAAAAAAAAAACAAGCAAACAAAAAAATACAGTAAAATACGTGAGAAATGATGTTGTATTATGCAACGAAGGGGATGGCTTTAATTCATCGCAATGACGCGCTAGCCAATTAGCTTTCCGCGACTTTCATAGGAAATATAATGCCGCGAGCGCGCGTGCGTAACGCGTTGTAAATTAGAAATATTTATTACAGGAAGGTACATGATAAGCAATCCGTGCGAAGAGTGGATATTAACATTAAGTATATAGCTCTTATCGCGTCATGCATGTACATGAGTCGCTTAGTACGCTCAATGACTTAACGCGATACATTACTCTTCCCTGAGAGATCGCTAATTAGTGATATATTCATTATCCCGATAAAATATAACGCAAGATAGAGCCAATCTGTATCTTACTGTCTCTCGACGGTAGCTAGGACGGGCGGGGGATAGAGAAATAAAGCGGGCTGTGCTCGAAAAAGAGGTTCGTGCTGTAATTGTAAACATTGGATTAATGCAAATGCGCGCTTAAAAGCTTAATTGCTTTGATAAAGCATGGCGGTGCATTAAATTCAAATGCATGTAAATTAATTCAAATTTATGAGAAATAGGTGGACGCGGAGCACTTACTGGAAAAGAGGGAAAATAAAAATTAGTCCCCGCGGGGCCAGCCCTTGCGATGAGACTCTTTTTTCGTCCTACCCCCTTCCTACCTCTCGCGTTACCCCACGCCTTTCTACCGGTGTTCCCTCCGCCCCCTTCTATTTCGCCAACACGCCATGTTGCCAACCAGATTGGCTGCGGTGCAAGTTTCGCCGATAAATTTCGTCTTCGGTTTTCGTTCGATAAATGTCGAATTTTAACACATCGATCGACTACAGCGGTAATTAACAAACGCAAATTTCTTCACCCGGGCGCAAGGGTTAATTGAAGTCAAAACCAATACATAATTCGCGGTAAATCCGATAAATATTTAATTGTGTTAGTGACTGCACTTTCTTCGAATGATAAAAGAGAGATATGCGCAAACGCGTTTCTAACAAAATAATATTGTTAATGATGCGATATCGAAAAAGTTGCTCTCTCAAAAAAATTGCAAACTTGTTATACATTGGTAAAAAAAAAAAAAGAAAAAATAGCTCAAGACAACACGCACGAGAAATCAGCCATACAAGATGTATGCGTGGAGATTCGTACGCGATGATAGCCTTACGTCGTTCTTTGCAAAACGTAAAAGTTTGCAAACCACCATGTAGCGGCATAATGTCTGCGAGTCATGAAAACTGTCGACAGTCAATTTTATTAATGTCAGAGCTAACTTTATTCGATACATAGCACACAAGCGCTAATGAAATTACTACTGTAACCTGCTGTAATCATCAAGCCCTTGATAAGGCGTTTGCATCACGCTATTTTGATATCACGCTGTGATCATCGACAGTCTCTTTAATATCGCAGTACTTGTATATTGAAAAATCTCACATAAAAATCTACATTTTTAATCCAGAAAAAAATATTTCAAGAGACGATTTTGTTTTAAGATAAAAGTGTCTGGAAAGAAGATATGCTGACGAGTATACGAAACAATTTACACTATTTCAAAGTAATAAAAAATATTTGCGAATTTAAAAAAAAAAAATCTCGCTCAAGACTTTTAAGCAAATTCAAAAACATCACTAAAAAAATTAAAACGTGTGAGACATGTTTGAGAAGCGATAGTCGTAAATGCTTAAATTAAACATAATGTACGTACACAGGAGTTGCCAACACAAAAATCAAAACGCAGGTGGTCATTAAGCCGATCCACACCCGGTATATATTGAGTTGTTATAAAGATATCCTTTAGCCTTTTCTCACCGACATTAGCGTTTTCTAACCGCGCATTCAGCGCATTATTATTATCGCACACCCACGTCTGCCTTTTATATTTGCAATGAACGAGACCGTTTATTTCGATTTGTTCGTTTTTCGTAAAGCAATGTAATTCTTTGCCATTATTTTATGTTGCAACTGCGCCGGCTATCATCGCTGCTCGCTAATTTGCGGAAAACAGTAATTATATATCTTCTTTTTGTATGCGCGGGGAAAAAAGAGGGATTAAGTACAACCAAACCGTGACGTTGTGTACTCGCTTTCATTTTTTTTTTTTTTAAAGTAAACCTCTGTTTTCTTTATCGATATCCCAGTTTTATGTAACCATTATCATCACAAAATCTCTGTAAAGACGCGAGCAAGCTTGCTCCTCCTGCAAGCAATTATTCCCGTTCCGACCAGTCGAGCGCGACTCGCACCTCCGCCACTCTCTTCGCTCCCGTTGCTCCCTCACTTCTCTTCTACTTCCCCATCCGCTGTCCGCAATTTCATTCTCCTGATCTCTCACGGCTACGCGAGTTGCCTAACTAAAAGTCCTTCTCGCAAATTGTTGGTTATTACGAACATTACATGAATGTAGTTGTTAAGTTTATCGATGCGATTGTATTTGTGCCACCTCATATTTTCTGTTCTGCAGTCAATTCTTCTTACGTTAAATTTAACTTTATGTGTTTTCTTCAATAACAAAATTATTTTTTCTTTGACTTGAAAGATTTTGACAAATTGTATTTAAGGATAAATTAAAATTAATTAAAAATTATGTTACTATGGTTAATTATTTATCGCATAATTATTTCTTTATTGTCGAGTTGACAATGTGTGTGTAATTTTATAATATAAATACTACCAACATATATGTATAATTAAAAATACAAGCTTCAATCTCACTTTTCGTCTTATTCCTCACTTCTAATGCGACAAAAATAAAAACCAGAGCTAGTAGACGTCCTCATAGGATATTCTAGTCAAAACAACGAATACGAGTAGTCTACCTGACATAGAGGACGGCAAAGACGATAGAGCACGACGAAGAGAAAAACGAGATAGGACCTGATACAACAAAGAAAGACATCTCGAACATAGAGTGAGAAGGAGAAATGAGCGGCAAACGATTGAGAAAGGCAGCCATGGGAGATGATGGAGGGAGAGGGGGCAGACTGAAAAGCATCGCGCGGAGCGAAAGAGTGAAGCACATGTACGAAGAAGAAATGAGGGGCAGGTGAGGAGGCAGAAAGGGGGGAGGGGATATCAAGAGCGGACCTCCCAAGTTGCGGCGGAAATGGCGGATCATCATCGTCACATCATCCGTGAGCCGAATACTCTCATACATCGGTTATTAAACTGCTCCGATACATTGTGTATTCCGCTCGTCGTCGTGTTAAAAAATTACTGAGTACCTGAAATTCCCATTTATGACACGAACCGGGTTTTGCTATACATTTTTTCTTTGGTTGCCGACCGCAAACATTCTAATGACCGCTTGTAATTTGTAAGGTACAACAATCAATTTTTTTAGAATGCTTTTCGGATAAAAAAACAATTTAAGAATCTTAATAAAAATACTGATATTTTCTTTTGAAATCGCATATTCGAATTTTAATAACTCAAGATTGATTTATGAAAATATTTATAGATCTTATTTATTTATCTATTGCACAAAAACTAGAGTAAATTAAAGACAAGAATTTTATTTACTTCGATATATAAATATTTATAACTTTTTGTCAACAAATTTTTCTTTATGAACATATCTTACACGATATGTCCCTTAATAAAGTCGTAAGCAATGCCGTCTTTTCTTACGTTTCGTCCACTATTAAGTCGCAGACGAAGCTTCCGTAGATACAAGCGGTCGACGGATGATATTGAACCAACAGATATTAATTTGGGGGATGTACGAAATATTTCCAGACCGGGGGGGATTCTGATCCCCAGGCGTGTAAGGGGAAGATAAGGCACGGTGTGCCTGGTTTGTAATCAATGGCTGCCAAGCAAAGTTATAACACGGATGACAAGTAAGCTTGCTTCAAGGAAAGAGAGAGAGAGAGAGAGAGAGAGAGAGAGAGAGAGAGAGCTTGCGTAGTTATTTTCTTATAGAAAATATTGCTGTGGAGATTAACATTTGCATAATATTCGTTTTTGATGATAAAAAATAATAAGAAAAAACCATTAAATTAATGAGAAAAAACGCAAAGTTAAAAAAAGACAATTATGGATCCATAGGACGTGACAAACAGATGCACAACCATCCCATTTCCCGCTCAATGGAATACGAGTTTTCCGAATAAATTGGTAATTGTAATGGCGCAATATGGAGAACTGAGATCAGAAAAATTGTGGATACGGACGGCCGCTATTGGCACGTGGAACAAGCGTAATATGATACGCAGCACACACCACGTGCGTCTCTGAGGATACCGCCATTATACTTGGGGAGCCGAAATTCCCTATAGACTACGTTTTTGGAATGTCGATGTCTACATCTGCCGCGTATGTCGGGCAGTCGGAAGCAGATATATCAGCCATCTTCTTTACGAAAACACATTATTCATATGTATAAAAAATGTACCACAGCACACACGTCCCAAGTTACTAATGCTTGTTTTAAAAGCCGTTGCCGAGAAACTTTGATACGGAAAAAAGTGAAATAATTTTGCCCGTTGTAATTTAATACATCTGGTGGTTTTCGATTGAGATCGTCCCTTCTCACATCTGAAATATGGATTTCACGCGAGTGCAATCATGACAGACGAAATTTGAAAATCCTCACGGATATGTTCTGGCGGAATGGCGTCCCGCGCCATATGCCATTTCTTTTTCGGTGAAATTCCGTCCGCTATAGTGACCAGAAGGCGAATAAATCTTACAAAACCCTCTCAAAGGGGCGGTCTGATCGAAAAAAGATCGAAAATTCGAGCGCGAGAAAATTATGATCGCTCATCTTCTTTTTTTTTTTATACGAAATTACGGAAAAACGCTTTGCCAACAATTTACAAAATCCATTAGTGGTGCGGTAAAAATAGGGAACTACGAAATCGATTAAAATCAATATTAGGTATTGTGTGCGAATTGTTACGCAACATTAGAGAACAATTGCGCGTCTTAATTTTATAATTTTAAAAATTTGGATTACACAAATTTATTATTACGTTCTGCGTTCTTTGTTTGCACATTTCGACACAAAGCAGCTGTCACATAAACAACACATTCTTCTGGTTTCTTATGAATAAGCAATAAGTACTTTCCTTTTTCGCTCTCATCTTTTATTCTTAAACGTTATTTCTGTCGTGACTGAGCATTCTATTCCCAAGCGCTATTCTCGACTTGGATTGCCTCTACCCTCGCGGCATATCTAGATACACTTGCCAGTCAATATTAATGTCTTTATTAACGACACGATATATACCTTATTCTCTCTCTCTCTCTCTCTCTCTTTCTCTTTCGATCTCGCGTGGGATCGTGGTAGAGAGTACCGAGAACAAATGCAAAATGGAAGTTATTGTTACACATCGGTAATGTATCGATTCCGATAATTCCGGACACCGTCACTTAAAAGAGCAACCGCATTACGTAAACGCGCGTTTCTGCTTTTGATAGAATCAGTTAATTAAGTAGCTTCGCCGGTGCATGTCATAGAGCATACATCACACATACGCAATATCATTGCCATTGGCACGTGTGGCACATGATACATATCACATTGATAATTTTAATATGCATAAGTCTGAGAGCTGTGTTTCACATCCGTTTGGTATTATTCAGCAAACTGAATTTACCTCGGGTCAACTGTATATGCGGGTCGTTAGACATTTTTCGTCGTACGTTGACCTTTCGCCCAGTTCGGTGTGTTTTCGCCCCTTGATTCCGAAAGATCAACGCGTTTCGAGTGCTTTGCGGGGGGGGGGGGGGGACGCGCGCGCGATAAATTCCGGCGGTGGAAGGGATGAAAACCCACCCTTATGTGGGTAGAAATACCGG
>QVNW01000867.1:0-35981 GCA_014825475.1 Pseudomyrmex flavicornis | reverse complement strand
ATTAGAAAGTTTCTCGGATTATATTCTTTTCAGGCTATGTCTGTTTATATTCACACAAGCGAGTTTTAAGTTGGCTCTACTGAAATATCGATCTTTCTCACTTCTATTCTACTTCTAATGGAAACGGAACACCGGCCGCGTTCAGCAGAACTCAGCGCTTAGTAAGTGCTTTACGCTTATTGTCTGTGATTGGTCTCTTCTTGTAAATCCGCTGGAAATATAAAAGTATTTGCCAATAACAAGCAATAATCGCAAAGCGCTTGCTAAGCGCTGAATTCTGCTGAACGCGGCCACTAAATGCGATCAGGGGGTCGATTCTGTATTAAGCAATGTAGTGAAAATTATCTATGATCTTATTGGTCAACAACTAGTAAATTTGCTCACTTTTGTAATTTTCACTACATTGCATGGATACAGAATTGACCCCCAGTATCGGAGTGGAACCGAATTGAGAGTTTCGGTGAAAACTAGACCTATGTGTAGCTGCATCCAGGAGGTTGATTCTGTATCTATGCAATGTAGTGAAAATTACAAAAGTGAGCAAATTTACTAAAATATCTATGATTTTATTGGTCAACAACTAGTAAATTTGCTCACTTTGGTAATTTTCACTACATTGCATGGATACAGAATTGACCCCCCGAAGTACAACCCTAAGTAGCGATCAAACGTGATTGGTTTTTACTTTAAATCGAACCAATAAATTGCTGCTGAAGAGACAATCGCTCCTAATTGGACAAAGGAAAAAGTTGCTCAGTTGACGTCATGAATTTGAGATTCTGTCCCTGTGAGGCTCTTTACTTATATCTAGTTTCTTCATCTCTACACTGAGTTCAAAGAGAAAAGAGAAACCAAATAGATGAAAAACTCGTCCGTTTTGCGCATCATCTCTATCAGAAAGCCTCCCCACTCCACAGCCATTGACTGTCAGCAAGTGTTTCGCTGATCCCGCATGCAACGCTATCTCTACTTTGCCCGCTTTTCTTTTCTTATGCGCAGAAGAATTCTCTTCTCGATTTGAACCCAATATGTGCGCATGCAGCTATGTCATTTTGTGTGCGATAGCCCTAAGGCTGGATAGCCCTAAGGCTGGATCCTCATGCAGACACCGGCGCTTTGACCGGCGTTGATTGGTGAAAAGCGAGTGGTGAGGGTTGCCATTTACCTTCATCATCCGCTTTTTATCTGTTTTCACCAATCAACGCTCGGTGTCAAAGCGCCGGTGTCTGCATAAGGATCCAGCCTTAAGTGTAAAGAAAGAGAACATTCCTCTTCTTTCGCGTGAAGTCCGATTTCTTGTACTATATCCTTTTCTGTACAGGAATTGAAGATGGTAAGTTTTATAATCAATATCTGTTTACATCGTGTGCGAATAATATGAATTGTTTTAATACAAACAAAATAATCGGTGTGTATAATTGTTTATAATCGATGATGTATTTATAAAGTCTGAAATCTAAATCTTACCACTTGAAAACGAGTTATTTTAATGTCACACTTGTCTGTTTCACTTTTTGATCAATTTTTCATGTTCCTACTATGTATATATTTTTTTGTAATATGTAAAACTTGCGATCTTCTGTTTGAATTAAAAATGCTTTATTTTTTTTAAATAGAAAAATTAAATATTTCATGTGTATCGTAACATAACCTAACCTAAGATTTGCGATAGATGCTGCATATTGTTTTTCATTCGTGTGAATAATATTAACATTTTTTTATTATGCATGAAATATTTGAATTTAAGATACATAAGCAGTTGTATAAATTTTAGATTGCAGTTCTTATGTGGCATACTAATTTAAAGTAATAGTAAATGTATAAAAAAGTGATTTTATACATGGATTTTATAGAAAGCTAAGACTCAATATAACTAGTATAAATTGAAAACCTGTAGTAAACTTATATAGATGTATTAGATTTTTTCTACTTTCATACTGAAAGTATAATTCTATATTGCTTATTTGAATATGGAAAACAAGAATAGAAGCTTTAGCATAGCATGTTCTGCAAACATTTATTTAATGAGTTGAGAAATTGTTAGTTGTTAACATAAATTAATATTTTTTAGAATTACTGTTTATTTTCTTTGAAATAGAAAATAATGAAATTGTTTCGATAATTGTTTTAATAACTTGTTTTTTATTTTGTCAAGATTCTATTGCAGTTGTAAGTTGTTTCTGTTTTAGGCACGTGGTCCAAAGAAACATCTTAAGCGTCTTAATGCGCCAAAAGCATGGATGTTAGATAAACTTGGAGGCGTATATGCTCCTCGTCCTTCTACTGGGCCTCACAGGCTTAGGGAGTCACTACCTTTAGTTATTTTTCTTCGCAATAGGCTAAAATATGCTTTGACTAATTGTGAAGTTACAAAGATAGTTATGCAACGTTTGATTAAAGTTGACGGAAAGGTTCGCACAGATCCTAATTATCCAGCTGGTTTTATGGGTGAGAATTTTTTCTTTATTTTTTATATTTTTCTAGACTGAAATGGGCCATATAAACCCAACACTTTGAATTGTAAAAAAAGTGTTACAAAAATATGGCCAATAAAAAAATGAGTTCTTTACTAAGGTTACAAGAGTTTTGTACTGTATAATTTGTCCATATTACCTAGAAAGAACACAAATATACACAAGTGATACATACACATAGAAGAAGTACAGACTGATTAAATACAGATTAATTAAATTGATTATGAATAAATTATTTTAGATGTCATTACAATTGAGAAGACTGGTGAATTTTTCCGGTTGATCTATGATGTCAAGGGACGTTTTACTACTCATCGTATAACTGCTGAGGAAGCTAAAGTAAGTGTTTTAATGTGCAACTTTTTGATCAATTTTAGATTGCAGTTCTTATGTGGCATACTAATTTAAAGTAATAGTAAATGTATAAAAAAGTGATACACACACACAAAATCTTGATAAAAAGTGTGTTTATATATAATAATACATTATATATGTATATATGCATATATAAAAATGTATGCATGCATATATTTATAACACTGTGTGTTGCAGTACAAACTGTGTAAAGTGAAGCGTGTTCAAACCGGTCCTAAAGGTATACCGTTTTTAGTTACACATGATGGTAGAACAATCAGATATCCGGATCCTGTCATAAAAGTCAATGACACTATTCATCTAGACATTGCCACTGGCAAGATTTTAGATTCTATCAGATTCGATTCTGGTATGTTGTTTCTAGTAAGAAGATAATTGCATGAATAATAAAAATAAAAATTAAATGTTGGAAGAAGTTAGAAATAAACTTATCAAACGTAATTCTTTTTTTGTCTATTAGGTAATTTGTGCATGATTACTGGCGGAAGGAATTTGGGTCGTGTTGGAACTGTTGTCAGCCGTGAACGTCATCCTGGCTCTTTTGACATTTGTCACATAAAAGACGCTCAAGGTCATACTTTTGCCACAAGGTATACAATAGTAAATAATATAAATATAAATTATATATAATTTGTACATAATTTATATGCGTATTTATATGTATAAATTATACATTACATATATAAATATATATATATAATTTTTTGTAATTTTTAAAACATTAAATATTATTTTAATAATTTAATTTGATTATAAAATACAAACAAAAAAATTCATTTTTATAAATTTTCTTTTTAAGATAAGTTGGTTTATTATTTTAATATTTTTACATTAAAACATTAAAACATTTTATTTCTCTTAAGTATACCAAATCTTTTTTATTCTGGGCCGTATCGAAGCTATGATATGTGATTATTATGTATTATAGTCAAAAACTGGCCAAAATTAAATTCCTTCATAATGGTCACTGATCATCGATATATTAGATTTTCCGTATTACCCAAGAAGGAAACAATATACTACTTGCTATTTTATTTCAGCAGTTGGTTTACATCATGAGGTTTTAAAATATATTTATATAAATCATTTATTCTAGATTAAACAACGTTTTTATCATCGGCAAAGGCACAAAAGCATATGTCAGTTTACCGAGAGACAAAGGCGTGAAATTGACTATCGCCGAAGAACGTGATAAGAGATTAGCGGCGAAAGGTGTAAATTAATAATGTATCTTCAAGAAAATGTTCAATAAACTGAAATTACTTGATAATTAATATCTCTCTCTCTCTCTCTCTCTCTCTCTCCTCGTTATTATTTTTATATCTGTATGTACTCAGTATTTATCCATATATTTTGTAACATATTTATTCTAGTTGGATGTAAAATTTTTTAATTACTAAGTTGATATTTGGATTTTGCTGGAATAAAAATGCGTATTTATTATAATAATATACAGTAAAGTTAAACTTGGTATTTCTTAAAATAGTAAAACTAATAGGCACAGATAAGTAGACAATAAGTAATATGTGAATATACTGCGCATGAGCAAACAATGTAGATTTCTAGAATTTTATTTCTCTGGCAGCCAAACTTCCGTATTCATTTTAAGCGTACTTTGCAGAAGAGCGTTACATTGCTCATCTTTGAGGTTTTCGTTTCTTTGGTGTACTTCTTTTGCAGCTTTTAAATATCTACGAAAAAAATTTAAATCACAATAATGTCAGTATTTAAGGCTTTTTGAGGTATCTGAGCACGAAATGCTTATTGCATTCGATTTGACAGTGAAAACGTTGGTCGTCTCGAAAACAAAATGAACGTAAAAAGCATGAGATCTGTTTGTTTAAAACCACATTACAGATTGAAATTGGAATTTAAATTAAACCAATCGGATCAAAGTTTACAAAACTTAAGATTGACTTTTTTTATTCTGATTGATTCTGAATTCAAATCCAATCTGAATCTCAATTTGTAGTTTGATACGGGCTTTACACTTTTCCAATGTTTTGCAATTAAAATAAGATATATATATATGTTCCTACTTTGATAAGAAAGGGAAAACAAAATTAAATGCAAAAAAGTGTAAGTAACATGTACAAACTCACGTCTACACGTCACAAAACGTCACTGCCTGAAATGGCTTAAAGAAAATTATGTGAAAGTTTCGTGCAAAAAAATGATTTGTAGAAATAAAAATGTTTAGCGACAAATCAAAAGATTTATTCAACAAAGTATATCTGTAAAACATACCGGATATTGCGTTCGAGAATGATTTAATGTAAAAAACGCAAAATCAAGGCATGATTCGGCAATTATCAGTGATACTGTTGGCCTATGACAAGCATGTGTTTCGATTATATTGTGTAGCCTGGATTTCGTTGTTGTTGAACCGAAATTAGAATATGCGGTATATTTTAAAAATGTGCTCTATTAATTCCACATGCGTTTATATTTTTTTCACACAAAGTGTACGAAATTTCCGCGAAAGTATCGAGAAATCTTATTTATTGCTTTACTATATTTTATATGATAAATTTTACTGATTGTAAGAAAAATTGAGTTTTCAAATTTTTAACTAGACATTGACGGATCTTTAGAGCAGATTATATAAAATATAAAATAAATAAAACTCTAACAAACCAAAATTACTTTTGTATAGAAAGAACCATATCCTTGATCTCGTTTTCAACGGTTTTGAACGATGGTTCTGCGTATTCTGTATGTTTTATATTTTTTTTCCGAGTAAATAATGGACAAATACGAATCCAACCGCCTTCTTTTGCACAAGAAGTTCTCCAATCTCTGCCGTTATCCCAAATAGGTGATGTAAAATTTTCTATTATATTTCTTTTATATTCTCGACGTATGCATTTGTCCACTAAAAGTGGATTATAACGGGACCATATAGTTGGACAAAGTTCCGCTGATTGTCTCAACTGAAATAAAATTATAAATGTAAAGGTAGTACATATATAAATATATATACACATGTATGCATAACTAGAAATATTAGTTTTGTTACGTAAATTTAATTTTGGAAAAGAAAACTCTCTTGACAAGTACCGTGGCTTGAGTTTCCGCAGAGAGATTTAAAACCGCATTGGCTTCTCGTTTTAAGTTTTTTTTTACGGAGCGGTTGTATTTGGAAGATATTTCGTTCTCATCTTTTGCAGTACGATCAGAAGAGGACCAAATTGTGAACAAAGAAAGCCCAGTATTACATACTGGAAGACCTAACAAATCAAAAAGATCGTGTAACAAGGGCTTCTTCACTTCTGAATCGATATCGCAGTCGTTACTTAAAGCCGGACTTAAATTCACCTGTAATCCATTGCATCGTATCTTATTACAACGGCTGAATTAGTTATTTTATTTCAGATCATATTTTATGTACCTCTAAAAGCCACGGTTTTAAATTCTCATCAATTAGCACATCAAAACCAAAAAATTCAAAACAATTTGAGGATCTAGGAATGGCGGCTGCTTGACTTAAAATCGTTAGAGTCACTAAACACGAGATTCTTTGCCAAAGAATCCAATCAAAATATCCTGATCGTTCCAAATATCTTCTTAGTTGTCTAAATGTCCATTTGCAACCTTGAACCATAAATATATTTTATTTATTTTTACGTGGAATTGTATAAGACAATCAATTAAAAAAAAAAAAAATACCTGCGCCAATGCGTTCCTTCTTCTCTGAATAGCCGGGTCCTAGTTTATTCAGAGAGAAATTTGTAAGATGCCGAAATGGATCGTCCAGTCGTTCCAAGGAAAATTTTTCGGTAGCGAAACGAGTCAAGCCTTCTTTGTATAAATAAATCGTTAACGGACGATACGACGGGATACATACATACAAACGAAGATCGAATTTATATCCACCGATTAGAAGAGGATTCTCGATATATCTTTGTACAATTGCAGCATTATCATAAGACAGATCGCTTAATTTCTGGAAATCCATTAGATCCAAGAATTTGTTTTATATATATATTATTTAAAATATATAAATTAATTATATTTATATATATATTTCTTTATACATATATTTATTTTTTTACTTTACGCGATAATATAAAAAGTTTTATTAAAGAAGAAGGTTTGCATGCATTCTTACGCGAAACAGAAAAATTCCTTTTCCTTGACTTTGACCGACTGGCTTGCAAATCCAAACTTTCTCGTCTTTCTCACAACGACTACACTCTTCGGCTAATCTTGTGTATTCGGAAGGTAAAGTATATCCTACAGGACTAATAACAAATTAATATTATTAATAAATAAAACAAAGAATAAATTTTCATATATATAAGCAATTTAATAAATAGTAATGGTAGATTTGAAAAAAATTTTCTTTTTGTTAACGTGTTAGAATTACAAGCATAATTAAAAATCTAATTTATTTATTGTACATGATACCTAAAGTCATAAATCGAACCGTGGATTTTTTTCATGCATTTTAGATGACGAATCAGCTTGTCCTTTCGGCAGATAGAATTTCCTTTTGGTATCCGATTAACAAACTGTTCGAGAAATAATTTGACATATTATTTGAATTAGTGTAACTAATAATTTCTGAATTTTTAATTAGAAAATATAATTGAGATAATTAATTGCATATTGATTTTTTTGCAAAACGTGAAAAAGAGTAGCAAACTTGAATAAAAAATTTGTTTGTTATCAAAATTGTTGTTGTGAGAATTGCAGAGCATTTGAAAAAACTATTTTGCATGTTTGTTTAAATTTCAAAATGCTCTAGATTTTATAACACAGGCAAAGATATTGCGATACGTATTACCTGCCAAGGAAGTAATGGCCTATAATGCGACGTTGCGAAACCGCCGGACCGCCACCATAAATTCCATCGATCTTTGAATACATTATTTTCGCCGGCGTATTCCCGCCATCCTCGTTCCGTGCAAACCTGTAAAAGAAGATATTTATGATAAGAAAAGAAGATATTTATGAAAAGATGACTTGCATCAACGATTATTGGTTGTCAGATGACAACAAATCTTCACTATAAAAGCGAATCTTCACTATATTATTTGCGACATAAAACAATATCGTAATAAATCGGTGTAATTCCACAACCATCATTTTTTCGAAAGACGTGAGTGCAATTTGACAAAAAGCTAATAATAACTGTGCTACGTATGTCATCAATGCATATTCTTTGTAATATATTCTAAGCCTAAATTAAATTTAAGAACTATTTTTAAAGTAAACTGCTGGTACTTAAACGGATAAAAAGTAGTTTTGCCGATTTAATCTATTCTGGAATATAAATATGCTTATATAATTTAAAATACCCGATTTTTAACGCGTCACATCTTATATGTGAAATATGCGCGTCTTTCAAACACTGAAAAAATATATGCATAGTTTTTATCGAGTCAATTTATCGCTGTGTGTATATATATATGCATAATATGTGTTAAATATTAAAGTGATCAAATTAATGGATGTAAACATCTCTTAGTTTGATAGCTAAAAAAGTAGACTCATTAGTTTTTAATCTTGCATCACGCATTTTGAACTTTCGCTAAAGTTTCGAGGGTGAAGTACGAAAATACCGACGAGCTGTCCTTGATTTATTGTCGTGTTATTAGAACATTAGGAATGATCGCTCGTGGTATCCAAAGCGAACCAAGGCTTTGATTGCAATTAAATCAGCGTGCACGATATACCGCTTTAATTGAGAAGCTTTATTACAAATCTTAAAATTTATCTTTTGACAACAATAGAGAGATTGTGTGTACATATATGTATATTGTCACTGAGAGAGTATTCTATAACCATCTATTTTTCTGTGGAACACTCTAGATGATGATGTACATATATAACTCATAAGTCAGTTACTAGTTTTATGAGTTACTTACTTTGTAATACAATTTTTATCTATTGTAAACATTGGTTTAAGATGTTTTAAAATGGTTTGAAAGTAAACTTCAATTATGCAAAGATTTACGCGCGCGTAGAAAAATTAATAATGTAAGAAATATGTAACATATATTCGTCTAATTTGAACAACACACAAAATTTGTTACACGAATTTGTGTCAAATATATATAATTTTGGATTTCGAATCAGAGATCGATATATTCCTGCAGATTTTCTTTCGATATGCAAGAAAAACTTAAAATTGTCTTGTTTTTGACATAAAATATGTTATTATTTAATTCTGATTAATTTTATGTTGTATACGAGACGATTGAGCTGCTTTTGCAAAAGTTTATTTTAGACACATTTATGCAAAAACCCCAAATGACTCACGAATTATATATCGTCACTGGTAAGCTTCCTATTTTTTTAAGTGTTGTGCTTTTATGGATAACTATTTTTTGCTCTATTACGCTTGACTGCTGCATGTAAATGCAAATAAACAAACAATTAGTTTAAAAAAATGAAATTTCTTGAGCGAGACAATTTTGTAAATAAAACTACGTTCTCATATGATGCTTAACATTCAAGCATAAAAAGCTTGTTGCGCGGATACGTAACACATGAAATAGAAAGATTAGATTTAATCAAAGAGAACCCTATTTTTATATTAAAATAATTTCTCATATGAATTTAAGAATTATAGAACACTTTGTATTTTATATTTTATGAACTCTTTAATCTTTAATCACGATTACAATTTTTTAAATTAAAAATTTGATTGATATCGCGATTACAACTAAATAGCGCAAAAATATAAAAATATAATGTCAAACATTTTTATGAATTCTAGTCGAGGTTTTGTTCTTTTTTTTACCGTTGCATGTTGTACTTACCTAATCATCACGACTAAAAACAACGAGTGCACGCAGAGGCGCGTTGCAGGTATGCATGTATGTATTGCGTACTTTGAAAAGTATTTGGATCAAGGACATTAAGTCTAAGTTTGTAACCGTGCCGCGAACAAATTCCAAGGGACATAAAAGCTAAAGCGGATTCCTACTCTCTTGTCTACGTACAGGTTACTTTCTTCAAAGCCGATGACCTTTCACGTTTCAGAATCGAATCGATTGTTCGCGATGCATTACGCGCAGCAACTAACACGAGTATTTTATATATATATATATGTATGTATATAGAATGTCCAATTTTATACAGTCAAATATCTGGAAATCGCGATTTTAGAAAAAACTGTTTTGTACAAAAGTAATATGACTTCGAAGGAGACATAAGATGATACCATTGCTTTGGATAGTCGTTTGAAGATCATGTGAAGATCGTGCGTGCGTTGTGTTCGCACTCGCACGCAGATGGAGACGTAGAGATAAGTTTGTCCACAGTTTGTCATTCCTGTATTTAATGATTCTAAACTCTCTTTATCGTGTATATATGATAGCTTATCTATAAAATGGTGATAAAAGTGTAGTTTTGTTTGACTTCTAATCATACCTGCACAAGTAGATGTGGTCCGAAACCGTTTTCATTTAATCTGAATACAAAAGGACCTTCCATGCATTTCATAGCCATGTCGATGCATCATACTTTCTTGATGTACAATAAACTAAATCTCCAGTTTTCGAAATTATATTGATAACAGAAGCGAAGTGATGTGACGTGTGTGTATAAATGTATATTCTGAAATTGTATTTATATTATATATATAAAAGATAACATATTAAAGTAATAAAACATCGAAAGTCTTTGACAAATATAATTTTATGTTTATAATAAACTTTTTTAGAATAAAAATTTTATTGCAAAGTTTTTAATAAAGGTAAAATTTTGTGACACACACGATGTTTACCTTTTACATTAATTGATTAAAATGTTTATTTATAAAGATGACTACATCACTTCAATTATTAAATATAATCGAATGATAGTAAAACAATGTACACAAATGCGCATGATCCATCAATATTATATCTGCATATTACCTTGCTTCATGTAAGTATATATATCAGGTAGCTCAATGTCAGGAATGTTTTGAAACGTTAAACGCGCGTAACTCACGGACGATGCCACGTGTATTACGTCTTACAGTCAAAAAAAGTAACTTAAGAGAAAATGTATAACAGTTTACCTTTGTAGATAATGTGATATTTTTATCGATAAATATCTCAAACCTTAAAAAATTATCTGAAAAGAAATGTTAAATTACATTATTTATATAAACGTAAACAGATTAATTTATTAAAACATTAATTCTGAAAAATATTGTACAGAAATATTGTTTTCTTATATTTTAAGATTAAAAAAAATATATATAATTAAATTATAATTTAAGTATAAAAAATGATATTTATATTTTATAATAATAAAAATTATTTAATAAATGGTAATTAACATCGCTATTAGGCTTCATATTAAACTTACGAAACACTTATGCAATTGGAATTGACAGAAATAATATTGTTGCAAATTTTGTTGCTATTTTGACTTGGTGACTCAAGAGTCGTGCGTGGCAATACTATCAAAATCTTTTCTTCGCAAAATGTTGAAGTAGCAGATGTAGACAAGGCGGGATCTCGATTCTCACTGGTGCGCGGCTACGTTCCGGTCTACGCAATCGCTTTCGGCTGGTTCGCAGATGCGCATGTTACTTGTGAACTGCTTGCAGCTTTTATGCACTTTCCGTCGTGAATATCACAAGCTTTGGCAAGGACGCTGTAAGAAAGTTCCGGATAGTAGGCAGTCAGAGAAGTTTATTATGGTAGAATCTGAGAGAATTTTAGATAATAAGAATTTATGAAAGAGATTATTAGAGACACGCAACGTGAGCGCACTGTCGTTACTTTTCTACTAGCAGAAGGTGGTTTTAATGAAGCTTTTCAAATTGATGTATATAATGTATAAAATATCGTATAATGATGTTATAAAATGTTACGCAATAAAAATGTTACGTAATAAAATTATTATTAATTGATAATTGAATTTAATTTTACATAATTTTAAATATATGTAAAATACTTGATAATTAAGAGATTTTTTAAATTAATATAAAAGAACTAAATTAATATACAATATCCAGAAAAATTATTTAATATCTTTTCGACTTCTTTTTCTACTACGCGCGCTCATTGCACAAAAATTCTGAAGAGACAAGCTAGATATAGTTAAGACTACAAGCATTCTATCAGCAAGCGTGCTTTTGGAAACCGATATAACGCACATTTAATGAGAGATAATTAAAATTGATATTTACAAGACTTTTTCGAGAAAAAGAAAAAAGCCAATCTTTTAATGTCACGCGACAATAAAATAATTAGTGTCCCTAATAATAATTTAAACAATTATATCTAATTAGAATGTCTGCGTAGATTTCATGAATACATTTATCAATGCAAAACAACGCGCGTGACACACACATATACGCACACATGTTTAACAATTAATCAGAAACTTTACTGACAAAACCTGTGGAGGACACAATTACAAATTAAATAATTATTAAAAAAATGAAGATATATTTCTTGTGGAAAAATCGACAAAAAAAGGTTCGATGTAACTGACGTTGCTACGACTTGACGTCAAATGTCAAATGCTCACGTTAAATTAAATTCTTTCTTTATATTCTTTGCCATGAATATTCGTGCAAAGAAATGAAATAATAAAATATTTAGATATAAGAGTAATATTTAGATAACAAAGGTGTTATGTGACTGATTTTAGAAACTCAATTTAATTTCTTTCTTCACTATTAAAGGCTATTTATTTTATTTAAATATTTTTACTTTTATATGTTTTAACTGTTCTCTCTTGAACTTTTTGAAAAAAGTTTCATTTTATTAAAGAAAACTGTTTAAAAGCTCTTTAATATATACACACACTTATCTTGACAGTTATCTTGGCGGTTCTTTTAATAGTATATCACTATAAAAAATAATCAATTACAAATGTCTTTTTTTAATAAAATTGTTTTTTATTTGTTCGTCGACAAATGTGCTAATCTTATTTATAAAGCACCGTAGAATTTGGAAGAAGTAAAAAAGATTACTTTCTCATCTATCTTGTTGGAGGCAGCCAGGTACCGCAAGGTCACGCTAATGGTAAATCGATGAGTCTATACAAAAAGTGGTTTTTTTTTTTTTTTTTTTTTTTTTTTTTATTAAAAGTGCTATTTTAATTAAATTTCTATCTGAATTCCAATGTTTTGATATTCTTTTTAAAATCAATAAATAAAAATACTTAATGTAATATAATATGTATGTATTTCCATACGTGTCTCGCGATCTCACTCATTTGTTCTTCTCAAAATAAATCCACGATATAATCGATATTCCCATTCATTGATATAAAATATATATATATATATACATATCCAGTTGCAATATATAACATTTGTAAATAATCGTGCGACTTTTGCATGTTTTATGAACGATTTTTTACCAGTTTTTATTATATAGAGACATCTCAAAACAACATGCAAATCTTCTACAAAGTTTTAACTAAAAACAAATCTTGAAAACTGTTTTTGTTCTTTTTTTGCTGTTATTTTAATAAGAGCTCTAGACAGACTGTAGGTATTTAAACTAATTGTAAACAAAGAAAAATATAGTTTTACACGTACAAAGTTGCAAGTTTAAAAACTCAAGACAGTTTTTTGAAACAAGAATAAGTTATTTACTTTTTAATGTTAATAAAATTTATATTAATAGAATTCGTTTTTGTGATTATGTTTGATAATAATAAAAGTATTTTAAATATTCAATGAGAATTTGTGGCAAACATCCATATTTTAAATACTTTTAATAGATAATATAATAAAACTAATTAATTTCAATTATTTTTTATCTGTAGAAATTTATTACCGCAAAGTGAGGAGAGTAGAGATACTAGAAAGAAATACCGCAATACTCTTAAATAATTTCTTGAATAATTAATTTTATTTAATAAGCAACACGCATACAGAGACTTGTGCAATGTTTGAAGTAACATTGAAATTTTGTGGTCCGTGCCATTGTATGATTGTTAATAATCGAGTAGCGATGATCGATCAATCGTTCATTGTCAAAGTTTCGTACACATATTCGCAATTGTACAGATAAAATTAGATCTCTCGTACTTTTTTTTGCGAAATTGTCGCAAAACCAGCTCAAGACACTTACTTATTATTATATTATATAATTACAGGATAATATATTATATAATTACAAGATTATATTATGTATCCTATTATTCTTCACAAGAACAAACGAGTTCTGTCGGAATCTCTCGCGTATACTCTTTATTTCTTTTTTGCTTGCTCTCTCGCACATTCGCAAAAAAAAAGATTATATAAGAACAGAAACTCATACAGGTGGCACAGAAAATCGGTAACCTCATACATCTAGAAATAATATGATAAATTTTAAAAACTTGTAAAACGGAGTTGACAATATTTCCCGTGCATTTTTGCGCTCTAAAAAAGAACTAATTAAAGTAAGAATTAAAATGTCTTTCTTCTGACTTCAGATGTACCGACATTAGTTATTTTTAATAATTTTAAATGCTAATGTTCTTTGAAAAAAAAGAATTAATGTTCTTGAAATAATTAGGGAGTTAAAGAGTTAGAAATTGTCAGCGCAAGATCACGACAGGTCGTTTCTAACGTGAGAATTTCAGCCTTTTGTTTTTCAAACTGGCAAATTGATCGGTTGATTAAATGGAAAGTCCAGATGCATGTTGAACCCGTTATCAGTCTCGGCTTTAATCGGCCGATTGCAGGGTATGACAGACTCGCGGATGACTTACGGTGAAGTTTGCATGCACTAAGAATATATGGCTGTCGTCGATTTAGTAAAGCTATTTAGGTATCGTTTCGGCAAATATTCTTTAACAATTTACATGCACAAAATACCAAATTTCATAAGTTAATAATATTTTTTGTTTATTCCTTTCGCGCACATTTTTTCTTTTTTTGCCTTTATATAAATTAAAAACAATTTATCACTATTAAAATGCGAATAATAATTCAACGTGAATTTTTACAAGAAACGCATTTGACTAGCATATATATTTCCGACAATGGATTTTGTTTAACATTTACTTAGTGAATATACAGTTGTATATACAACTCTCTCTATCAGATAAATACTATTATAATGTTTTTTTTTAAGAATAGCTTTTGAGCAGGAATCATTAATTAATTTTAAATTAATTTTTCTATTATTGAGAAGAAACAGAAATACTTGAGAAAATTATCTATTTTATGTTAAAAATTGTGTATATCTTTTTTATTGTAAAAATACGTTTAAAATAAAGAATTTATATTTCTTGAATAAATTTGATAATAAAAAGAATGGAAGATAATAAAAAAATTAAATAATTGATATTAAAAAAATTAAATCATGTGAAAGAAATAACAAACAAAAGTGCATTAAATTAAAATATATCGCTTAGAAAATCTTAATTATTATCATTAATCTCACATCAGATTTATTTTGCAGGAAAGTCTAAATAAGTATGTCTGTGATCACTTAATTTTAACTGTCCAGGAATATCGCAATCACTTTCTCTCTTCATACATTCAGCATTCATCATTCATATTTTTCTTTTAGGTTGATTTTCACACATTTATTTTTAATTATTCATCTTATAACACATCGCGTCGATCGCGTCTACGAAAAAGAACGCCAATGCAATCCGCGACATTGCATTATAATGCACTTTGAAAGTACAAAATTATGCGATAGCCAATGTAATACTAATTGCTCGGATGACCTTTGCGTGATATATAATCCGGGCGGCTCTGTCGACGGTGGGTTTATTCTGTACTTACATATTTTATCGTTCCAATGTTTCCTATCACAAATAATTTTATGAGGTATTTTGCTAGTCTCGCGAGAATCGCGATTATTAGACCTCTCTCATTATTAAACAGGAATTGCAAAGATAGATCATTACGTCTCCGACATAGTTAATTGCATCGGTCATTTGCGGTCGATGTTAACGTCGCAATGATACATACAACAATGAATGCTTAGTGCATAAAATCCTCAAAATTTCGAGAACAAGATGCGCCTCAATAAACACGATCATCTAAACGAAAATCATCTAGAAAGCACGCAATTTGTTTTAGTTACAATAAAATGTTGTTCTTATCTGAAGAAATATTTGAGTGAAAAACATCGTTTTCTTTAACGCTCGTATTGTTAGTATAAATAAAAAAAAACATAATTAATAAATTAAAGCACATTCATAACTTCGTAAATCTAAAACGCACGGAAGATTGCCCTGTGTGCCCTGTTCTTTACAGTTGAGATGACCGATGGCCTTCTGTGCCTTATATTTTCTTAATTAAGCTAAATAAATAATAAATACATATATTAAGTAACAACTTTTCTCATAGATAGCGTATCGAACGACATTATACACTTTGTAGTAAAAACTCGTGAAAACGTGCATTATAGGATTATTAAGGTAATTGGTGACTTTAACAAAAAGATGCCAATGACATGTAATATCATTACCACAATTGTCACAATTTAGTTAACTTTTTAAAATTAATTTTGTCTATCACATATTTTTTACAAGATTTTATAAGTGTAACTATCATTATCAGACTCAACTATAAAGATATATTTTTATCAAAATCACCTTAATTAATCCTGTATTTTCGTAATTACACAAAGAATTGCTGATGGATCGATGTAAACGGTTAGTGAAGTGATCTTGATCGAAGACACAGAAAAAGAAAGTAATCACAATAAATTAATTTGTGCGGTAACATTACGATTTCTATACGATTCTCATCTTCATTAGATTTTTTTTCTATTCTCCTTCTTCTTTTCCCATCGATTATCTACTATAGTTGAGAGCAGATGATCTTAACGCGCGTGATTTTTGCAGAATGGGCGACCGCCTTTTGCATAGAAAAAAAAAAAAAAAAAAAAAAAGATAAATAAGCGGAAAAAGACAAAAAAGGTAATTAATATGTAAATTTAATATTAATTAAAAAACAAGTTTTTACATCAATTTATGAAATTGTAGTTTACACGGATCAACATTTTATATAAATTTCCATTAGATATTTATTAGATGTCAGACAGAATTATGGACGTAGACATCTAATGAGTGTTATGTCTGCTTGGGAGATGTTGAGATGTATAAAATTAGAATTAAAAATAAAACTGATAAGAATAAAACTTTGCGTTTTTAATGAATAATAATTTTTATATAAATATTACCGTGCAGTTAAAACACTGGCTGTGGTAGTTGTTGTTTAGAGCTTCCACCCAACGATCACCAGCCTCGACTGGAAATCCACACGCAAAGCATTTTGTGGTGAATAGCTCATTCCAATCTATGCAAAATAAGAAATTGCTATTTAATATTTGTATATATAATGGTTAGACAAATTAAACAGATAAATATGTTAAAAAGTACGCGCAGTTTGTGGAAATCTGTTGAATATCTATCTGATAAAACTTTTTGTTGTGTACTTCTGTACTTTGAATCTTTTGTACTGTAAAATTATCTAACCAGCTTCACAGTAGGGCAATCCTTCCTCCAGGAAAAATGGAGTGTTACCAAACAATTTGCCGCAATAAGCACAATTGAAACATTCAGGATGGAAATGCTTTCCAATCGCGTTCAAGCAATCCTAATATTAAAAACAGAGGTAATTGAATAATAGACAATCTTTAGGATAAACGATAAGTTATATACTTACACCCTTGATCTTGTTGTTGCATTTATTACATGTAGGCGCAATATATTTTTCAAAACAATATTCACAGTAAAGTTGCCCTTTTTCTTCGACAAAACCGATGTCCTGAAGAGGACGACGGCATTGAGCATTGACGCAGACAAAGTGATCGGGACACCAGATTTGGCCCAAAGCAGTAATAAAGGGTCCTCTGCGTTGCATATAATTATAATTTTGTAATTATTATATTAGATATTATCTTATTCATACATAAGAAAGCTCTATTTGTACAGATTTCAATTGTCCAGATTGACTATGTAGAGCCATTTTCTCATACGTATGTAAAAACATTTTTTTTACAAGCAGACCATAATCAACTAATATTTTACGATAAAGATTAAAACTTTCTTTAAATACATAGATATATTTTTCTGAAGTATCAGTGTATATTAATAAATTTTTTCGTGCAAAGCGATATTTTATACGAACCTTATGCACTCTTTGTCGTCTTTACAGCACACTGGTTTTAAGGTGAAACCATTTGATTTTTTATTCGATTTGTGATTAGTTTTTTCTTCATTAGCTGTCAAAAACGTGCAAATTAAGTGTTAAATAAATGATAAGTAAATAATTATTGTTGGCACAAACAAATGCAATAAAATTGTATGTTATCTTTTAATAAATGGAAAAGATGAAATTTTGTTACTATAAATTCGAATCGCAATCAACTAAAGATTATGAAACATTAAAACATTTCGAACTTTATCGCGATATTCTAATTTTTATAAAATTAAATAATGCTATATAAGAAAAATAAGAAATAAATTATTTTGATACAGTAGCATATAGAAATGAATAACAGTTTTTTAATTATTCAACTTATTCAACTTATTCAATATTCAAATATTGTCTAAATTGCGTATATATATTTCTTTTTTCAATAATGATAATTTTACATATATAAATTAAGGTTAAAATAAAAACTTATGTAATTTTAAAAAAAGTTAATATAAATACAATACCAAAAAATGTATATACGTGAGTGTACCTATATATATGCGTGTGTGTACACACACATGTGCGTACATACATGTAATATATGTACAAGTTTATTTTATTTCTTTAAATAAATTCTCTAAAACAAAATAAATAAAAATATCACAAAAAGTCTTTAGCGAAACCGAAAATAATAGTAAATAAAACTAAATAGCACATACTCACACAAATGCATGTCAATGTAGAAATAAATACGATAGAAAGAAAAAAAACAATGATATAATACAAAAGCAAAAACGCACACGTCTGTCGAAGAGCAACGACACACAAAAAATGCAAGCGTCAGCAATCAGCAATCTGGACAATCGTACTCTCGAGTACCTGACGTATGAGTTGCAGTGAGCGCACAGCGGTATGCGCGATCCTGCTCTGACAGCCTGATTCAAGATGCCTCGTCCGCGTTTAGGCGCACTACTGCCAGCGAACGATCCGCTTTTGGGACTCGCACCGCCGAGACCACCAACTCCAGTATCTAGATCCGGGTGGGATGACAAATTTGATGGGTCTACTAAACTTTGAGGAATCTTACTAGAGGGGTCACAATGGATCTGGTTTTGGCAACGGTACTGCTTCTGACAGCGGTTGCCAGACTTGCAATCGGTCTCACGATAGCTTTGGGCGTGGTAATAAGTGCTCTCAGCGTAATTCTGAGTCTGTGAGGGTTCAACTTGGAGCTGAGATTGGATCGGTTTGTAAAGCTGCACTACAGGTACGTTCTGCTGGCCGGTTAGATTAGTGCGAAGCTTGAAGCTCGGAGTGGAACATAGAGGAGCTAGTGAAAGGGTTTCCTCATAGGGAAGCGGAATCTGAGGGAAGGGAATATTTATCTTCGACTGATTCGGACCGGGTTTCTTGCAAGATGTCACGCATACAGAACCGTTGGAACAGGGAGCTAGGCAGATGTCGGAATTTGGACAGTTCGAGATGTTAAAGTCGCAGTTTAATTCGCGACCACAAGTATCTGATGGTTGACCACTTGTGTCAGATGATATACCGAAATAAGGTGACACACATACACTCGATCGATCTTGTGTAGGTGTCACGCAAACTCCAGATCTAGAACAAGTTGTCTGAGAACCTTCGCAAGGCACTACAACAACACCGGTCTTAACACCTCGATTGGAATGCGCTTTACATGGTAAAATAGTCACTCCTGTTTCTGGACAAATTTTCGGTGAAGGAGTTTCATATCGACGCACATCCATGGAACTGCTGTAGATTGACTGTCTGGACGATGCAGGACTGACTTGTGAGTTCATGGGATATATCAATGCAGATTTTGAGCGGGTTACATTGTTGATATCGCAAGTGATTGGTTTCAGACTCTGCGGCGTTGATGGCATTTTTTCTTTTCTCTCGCATTTTTCATAATTTTCGACAACCTGAAGCGCTTTTTTCACATGAGACGTGGTATTCTGCTGCTCGCTGGACTCTTCACTAGTCATGCACCGTGTTTCTTGAAATTGGGCATAAAGCGAGTCCGATGGACCTTTATCAAGGCTGTTAGTCTCTTTCTCATCATAGTTGACGGTTCTCGAAGCTGAATATTCTTGCATTCTGTGACCGGTATCAGTATCTTCTTCTACATGATAAGAGATAATTTTGCTAGAAGGAAAGTGCACCGAATCACGTTTCGATGAACGTAGATCTCGTAGATTGTCTCGAACTTTTGGAGCCGGAATTTTCACGTAACAAGCTGATAGTTCGAGTAATTCTTGGGCAGGTGACTTGGAACTGCCAGTAGTCGGAGTGGGTGTTCTGTCAGGAATAAAAGACCGACTCTCTACTGGTTCTTTTTTCATCGTCACTAAGTTCTTTTGATAAGATGGTATTGTATCTGGTTTTTTTAGACTTGTTGGCAATGATCTGGACGTTTCAAGTCGCGATCTAGCTGGTGACGCTGAAAAGTTTCTTAAGTGACAATCGTAGGGCGATGGAGTAGGCAAAGGTCGCGGTCCAGATTCTTTAATTTCCTTCTTGACATATAGTTGTTCTTGCGAATAAGATTCCCTTGTTGTACTTCCTTTACCGTACAAAATATCCAACGGCGGACAATAACGTTCATTTTGAACTTGAAGACTCGGAGTCTGCGATCTACTGGCAATTTGCTGATCTTCTGGTCCGATTTCGCGATTCAAAAGAGTGTAAGATCGTTCGGGCGCTATCGTCAGTGCTTGCTGAAAAGGCGAAATCGGTCGGATCTTTTCTTTAGCCAGTGGTGGTTTAGGTCGACACTTGTGATCTAAATAAATAGTTTCTTCAGTGTAAAGTTCCTTCACGCTAGAAGTGGCATTGAGCGTCGCGTAGGATTGATCAGGCACGGTTGTCAGTGCGTTCACCATTTCAGACTTCCATTCTTTAGGTGTCGAATTCTTCACAGATGTGTCAGACAAAGGTTTCGGTCCAGTTTCGGTCTCCTTTAAAAATTGAACTCTCTTTTTACATGTCTCCATAGTTTCTTGAGGTTGTTGACTATATCTTATTATAACACCATGTTTGTCTATTGCTTGCTGATCTCGAAGACTCTGGTGGACTTTTACTTGTTCTCGTAAGTTTTTGTTACGCTCATCATCAGTAGCATTTTTTCTTCTTACACGTTCTTGGACCAACACCTCTTCTGTGATCTCCTCATACGTTTCTTTTGTGATCTTGGTGCGACCTGGAACAGATCCGTCCGATTCCGTAATACGTTCCTCTCGCATGACAGTTCTGCCCAGTGGTTGTTCTCGCACTTCCTCGACTTCTTCATTGTCTTCAAAAGTCACATTTTTCTTGCCTTTTTCTTCCTCTTCTCGTCTCCTTTCTTTCTCTTTTTGATGTTTTTGTTCTTCTTCTTCACATTTCTTTTTTTCTTCTTTTTCTTTCTTTTTTTGTTTTTCTTCCTCTTCTCTCTCTCTTTCTTCTTCTTCCTGTTTAGCCTTCTCTAACATCTGTTGAACGTCGATAGCTGTCATAACCGTCTCGGAGGATTTTTCTACACTTTGTTCTTCAATTTTTCCTTCCTTTTTTGTATCTTGTACTTCTCTATTAATATGCGTTTCAGTTCTTTTCGTTAAGCTCTCAGACTCTGTCTCATCTTCTTCCTCTTCGATCATCGGCGTTCTAGATCTCTCCTGAGATGCCGTTTCCTCCATCGTCTTTTCGAAGATCGCCGATTGTTTTACATGCATCTCATCCACCGTTTCTTCGGCTGTGTCGGTGATGAAATCACATTTGCCTCGAATTTCTTGCAAGACTTCCATTTCGCGTATTTTATTATCTCTCAGATCGGTAACTTCAATGTCGACTTCTTTTACTGTCTCTGTAGGTTCCTGCTTAGGCAAGAGTAGTTTTGGACAGATCGTTTCCCTTTGACAAATCTCCGCTTTATAAGATCGCTGTTCTTCCCGATGATCCTTGCCGTCCGATACATGTTCTCGATGACAGACTTCTCGTTGCACAAATTCCTTGCAAACTTGGGCTGAAGGTTCCTGTTGCTTCGCGTAACTCTGCTCGTAGAGATTTGAACGCGAGCTGCTTACAGTCGCGGTCCATGGTTTAGGAATTGGTTGAATAATTCTAGTAGGTGTCAGAGATCTTCGCGCGCTATCGGTCGAGCTTGCTCTCGAGGTCGTTACGTCCGATTTAGAGGTTTTGCTGGTATCCATCAGCTCTATACGTCGATACGTCGGCTGTTCGGAACAACTCACCCGATCCATTATGTTTACTTCGCGACGATTGTACTTTTTTGATGCTTTTTTGACTTCTCGATCTATGGTTTCACTTTGCTCTTCAATACGGTTCGCTAAGGCTTGCTCGCAAGCGTCGATGCTGGCACGTTTCTCTCTGATCGCGTGATAGCTTTTGTCAAGAACAGAGTTCGGATTGATATACAGGGGACTGGCAGTGGGATATGTGATATCTTCGATAGGAGGTGGCCAAACGAAGCTCCGGCTGGATTTTACAGAACTGGAATGGAAGAGTTGGTCTTTTGGACTTTCTACAATTTCGTAATAGCAGGATCTTTCGTAGGTTTCGTTGCTACAGGTTTCTAGGGTAACAAATTAAGGGAATTGCGACAGACGATAGGAATGGTGGATCAATTCTCAAAGCGGATAGAAAACCGATGTCCACATCATACAAAAAATGTGTTTGGAAGGATAATTGAGAGATTAGATTCGTCAGGATAATACGTTAGATAGAAAAAACACAAAAAAAGAAAAACAGAAATCTGCTGTGAGTAAGAAGCACGATAAACGGCATGCGCTCGTGGTTCCTTCGATTTTCTATCGAATCTATAGAATAATAAATGATGTTATTTCAAATCCTTTTGCAAGCGCACCAAATAAATTTTAAATATTATTGATTTCTTTTTTCTAATTCATTATCATAACAAATTTAAATGCATGAAAAAGTAAATATAATACTTTTTCATCTTCTAATACATATGTTTGCAAGTATCTCTTAAATAAAATATATATTGTTGTTTCTTATAAGTCTATGATACATATTCTATAGCTATACATAATATTTTTTATTTAATGAGATGCAAAAGATTTCATAAAAAAGAGAAAAAATATTGAGTTAATAGATATAATTTTTTCTTTGACTTGAGCAATTTTTAATTAAGAAAGAAACCACGAGCGCAACTCGATTGCTAAATTAAGAAAAATAAGCAAAATCACAGAATATTATAAAAATATTATAAAAATATAGTCTTTGCAAAAATCTTTAAAGACTTTTAATAAATATTAACTTAATTATTATGTAAAATGTAGACTACCAACTATGCATTCTTGATAGCCATTTGAATATAAATAGAGCAGCATAAAAGCTGCAAGTTTGCGAGAATCAAAGACTGCTTTCAGATTGATTACAAGTAGCAAAAAAATTGTGCGATAATAATGTATATTAGCGTCGATACTTTGTGAACATCTAAGAATGTCAATACGCAAAGCGAAGAAGAACGCCATTTAATATGAACTCGTGAACAAATATCGAAAAATTGATGATATTTAATAAAAATGTGCCAAAGTAAAAGACGTAGTAGCTTGTTCAACACGAAGAATTTCTATATTTATTTATTCAACAAATATCTGTGTGAATTTTTAAACACATTAAAATAACTAGAAAAAATAGTTTTCATTCTCCTTTCCTAATAACTATGAACTTTCTATAAGGCTTGAAAGAAAAATCATCAGGATCGTGTTTCAGTTGTCAGCATGAAGACGACGACGACGGCGGCATCGAGAGCTATTGATTCATGCAAATGTGAGGGAGAAGGGTCTAGGTTTCGGGTTGAAAGACGGACCGGCTGAAAAAGATAAAAGAAAGATTATGCGCGAAAAAAGACACGCCAATGCAAAACTTTACGAACGAATGTGATGATCGAACTACGATTGTCCGAAAAAATTGCCAATATTATAAATATACGCCATATAGAACTACAAAAGTTATTTGATGGTAATAAAAAATGATTTTTTTTCTGAGAAGTAATATTACAAACCAATATATATATATGATCATGTAACGTCACGTTTTCAAATATATTAAATAAGTTTCTAAACTAGAAAAAAAAAGACAGGATAAATGTCGGGAGATCACTACAAACTGTCATAGCTCTCAGAGTTCGCTGTCGTCGTCGAGATAACGACGAACGAGATAACAAGCCAAAACCAAAAGATTTTTTAACGATGTCTGAAGATGTCTATGTAAAGATACAATCGAATTAATAAGAACTAAACGATTGATCAATATGCGTGCAAGAAAGAGCGATATAAAATGTGAGGACGTAAGCCAAGAGAGGCGTATCAGTTAAAGCTCGAAACTCGGTCAATCGACGGCTGTAATCTATTCGTCGTACCTCTGAAAGGCGAACTTTTTGGCTTTGGCAGGATAGAATACCGACCTATTTGTAAAAATAATATAAATATCGAAGATAGAGTGAGACCAAAAAATTGCGATTAACATAAGTCGATTACGAGACCGCTCCTTCGAGCTTTCTAAATAACAACATAAAAACAACATAAAAACGGAAATTTATTTAAAAAAAAAAAGAAAATAAGAAGGGAGATAAAGAAAACGATAGGATTGTCCTTTTTCTATTCATTGCTGACTGCAATTTAAACAGTTCTAAGACAAATACATTTTTAAATAGATCAACATTATCGGGCACTTTTTACTCTGTCTATTTTGTGTTTGTATAGTATATGTTTATGTAACATATTACATAAATTTTAATGTCACATATGCATGATATTATATCAAAGATTAATTTTGCAAAATACATTTCTTTTATTTTTGTGGTTTTGCATTAATTTTTCGAGTTTATCACCGATTATATTTATATTTAGAAGATAGAATAGACTCACCTGTCACAGTCTGACTTTGAGGACGTGATATGATACTGCTAGAATTTATTGTTGGAGTTGAAGGCACATTCGATGAAAACCCACTTGATCCACCGAAAGGCTTAGGACCAATAAGACTGTTGCTTGTTGATGTCTGCAGATTAAATTAATATTTCTTCTTTACTATTGTAGTATTAATATTGTCTAATTTTTATGTGTAATGTAATCTTTTTTATTAGCATTTTAGTACATCATTAAAAAATTATTTATTATTTTAAATGTCGACAAAAGTTTTGATGCAAACAAACAAACTAAAATAACTTTAAGAAAACGCTAAGAAATAAAATAAAATAACATTTGCATGCGGAATCATTAGATTGTAGAAAATTTTCAGCATCCATTTTAGCCAAGCGTACGATTTTGCTGTCTTGATATCGTCTATTAACTTAAAAATACGATAAATTAGTATAATGGCCTATATTGTGCAAAGACAAAGAATATATTGTCTACACTTAAAAGTATTATTTTTACTAGAGAGTTCACATGCAAGCAATTACACATAACATAAATTTTTCAAAAGAATTGTTTTTGTTATTATACTTATGTTATGTTTCAAGAAAAACAAAGTAAGATCAGGATTGTGTGAGCATAAACACGGTTGGAAGTGTATGTAATTCTGGTATTAATGTGTAATTTCTTAATAATGTACATTAACTTAATGTACATTAATTACACATTAATACAGAAAGTACACATTAATACCAGAATTACACACTTCCAACCATGTTTATGCTCACACAAGCCTGATCTTACTTCGTTTTCTTTGAAGAATCTTGAGCATTGTAACTACAGTTATGTTATTTTTATTTTATTTTATGTACAACAAGACAGCGTCATAAACGACAAGCGTCAACATAAAAGCGTTTATTACAAAATTATTTGAATAGTCACTAAAGATACTGACAATGTTAATTGAATCAAAGAAGATTAAAGAGTTGGTGTTATGAATCGTGCTAAGACTTTATCTAGACTGATCGTTAGCTGGGATCAACAGACGATGCCAAAACGGGTGATGGGCTATATTGGCTATAATGCATAAAACAACGCAACGATGTCACGTGAGACAAATGATTAAAAAAACAAGAGGGAAGGAGCGAGAGGGAGGAGAGAAAAATCGATCGAGAAATGTTCTCGATTGCGACAGGTATAATTAGTCATGAGTTTAAAATAGTCAGTAGTCAAATAAAGATAAAGAGATTAACATAAGTAGGTAGTTGACAAAAAAAGTTGATGATCACAAGAACAAAACAAAAACTTTTACTTTAATAAAATGATGAACCGATGACTCTGATCTCAATCAGTTTCATGATTAACATCTGATTTGGCATAGCTGACTTTTTTTGTATGATTCCGATATAGCAATTATAGCTTTTCTGTTGTGCATAGTGAGTATGTATACAAAAAATTATTATTTCCAGCCATTTCAATAATTATTTTCAATTATTGTTATGCTATAAATTATACACATATATTTAGTATATATATATAGTATATATATATATATATATATATATATATATATAGTTATACCAAACATATTTAATATAAGAAATATTTAATATAAGAAATTTATGCTGTGTTTTGTACTAATTTTATTTGTGTCTTAGAGATCATTGATGTTTTACTCAAAGAAATTATGATAAAAGATAAAAGATAAGAGATTGGCATTATTTTTTAGCAGTTTTAGTGGATACAAAGAGATCAAGATGCTTTTCAAAAGCACGTTGCCAACCTCTGTGCCACCTGTTTGGATGGTAATCATGCTCGTAAATGTTTTCGACTCGTTGTTGCACTGGCCGTTGATGCATCCGTTCATATTTGAGGTCGATCGCCGTGTATGTTTGGATCCGGAATCGGGACTCGTACGATTGCACGCCTGGAAAAGCGATTAGTGCCAAGCAAAGACCACACTTGTTAAATTTTCAAAAATAAGCGCGCAAACAGATTGATTAGCGTAAGTTTATATACATATATATATTAACATACAATCGAGAAATTTATGATTTATTAAAAACAGACTTTCAAGTTGTCATTGTTCATTATTTTTGTCAGTTTTATTATTTTTATCATTTTATTAACGTTAAAAATATGTTAATTAAAAAAATTTTTCTCATCAAATAATTTTCTCCAAAAAATCCAATTTTATATAAGTGATTATAATAATTACGACAAATCATCGATCTTTTTTGATGAAATCGTCTCAGTAAGATAACATTATCGCGTTATGTAGTTGTTGTTTTCACGATGGTTTGAGAAAGAAATCGTTATGCGAAAATTCCATTACAACCTTTGCTCGTCTCGCAATTGTAAAAAACGTTATGAAATCACGCGCGAGTGCAGCCAAGTCACACTTAATGCAAAATACTCGCTTCATAAGCCATATCAAAACAGACAAGAAAATACACGTGCGCGAAAAAATTTAACCTGTGTGCAAATGATAAAGCAACTTACGGAGAATGGTTGAGGCGACGATCCGTGATTGCTGAGAGGCGGCGACAAAGGTGCGTTTGCCAATGCCGCGCTAATAGTGCTAGCTGGTGCTTTGCTACCTCTGTCGAATCGTCAAAAATCGTCATTTACTTCCATTTTAGCAATTTTATTGCAACAATTTCATTTATTCTATATATTTAATAGATTTTTAATAGATAGTTTTCTTAATTATAAATATTAAATTAAATATAAATATTCTTGTTTCTTATTTTTTTAATTTATACACTTTTATTTGAAAAAAAGTTTCCATATTAATATTTTCTAAAATATGTATATATGTATATTTGTGTATATTTTTATGAAAGTACATTTTGACAAACTTGTTGAATACACTTACGGTGGCACAGTAATAGGCACAAGACCAGCTGGTGCGTTTTGTCTGGCGACGAGTTTGGCGTGAATGTCACAATATAATTTATTGTTGATATTGTAATAACCGACGTTTTTTAGAGATGTGCCGCAAGTCGAGCATTTGAAGCATTCCACATGGAGATTTTTGTCTTTGATCCTGACGAAGACACCTCTAAGAAGAAGAAAGACTAAGTTAACAACACGATCGTTTTTTATTTCAATATAGTAATTGAGTTTTTCTTAATTTAACAACCACAATAAGACGAGATGACGTCGCATCGGATGTGCCACGAGTTTTAACTTTATTATTTATTCTCTTGAGTCTCAAGACGAGAGAGAGATAGAGAGACAAAGAGAGAGAGAGAGAGATAGAGTGAGAGAGAGAGAGAGAGAGAGAGAGAGAGAGAAGGGGAACTCGATACCTCGACGAAGGAGGCCGGTCGTTACTATATTATTCAAAATATGATCTTTATAAGAATTATATCTAACAATAGATATATAAAAGCGATGAGACAAATAAAGCTACGAGAAATGTGCTTTTCGAATTGATTTCTGTATAACTAAATAAACTCTGTACAACTAAGTAAAAGTTTCACAAATAACAATTATGTCAAAATATCAGGGACTAAAACTAGATAACAACATGTTTGTAATTATATACTTTAATATTATGGTCATGTGTACAATAATCACGAAAATTATAAGAAAAAATTTTTTCTTTCTGCTGATTAGAAAAAATTAATATATTTTACTACTCTGTTTTATACACAATGTCCGTAAAAAAATCACATAACTTTATGTCGTTGTCGATCAAAAAATACGAGTATTGTCTGTAAATTTTTTTGTGCAAAAATCATTTGTTTTAGCATAAAAAAAGTCAAAAATGAAAAAACAAACACTAATATAAAAAAATCAGAAGTAAAAAAGGCTTCATCTACAAATAAGAAAAAAAATCCAAGATGTGTTTGCACAATATCAAAAGCGTTACGTTATTATACTCACAGTGTGCTGTAAATAATGTGCGTTGAAAAGGTGCTATTAAGACAGAGCGCACAGAGTAAAAAGATATAGAATTGCGCGTTCTAAGCTGCGAGCAAATGAGAAACTATCGTCTCGTTCAGATACGACATCTAGTAGGTCGTAAGCTGTAAGCTCGAATAATCGCAAATGATCAAAACTCGTTTAAAGACAACAGCGATAAAAATGCACAACGGTTGAAGTGCTCGCTCTTCCTGAAGAAGCGATGTTGACAAAAAGAGATTACAAAGAAAGGCATGCTCCGAATCAATCAAAGATAAAAATGTGCACTTTGTTTTATAAGATTTAATTGCTATAATTATCACATTGTATTGTTATTGTCGTCACACTATAATCCAATTCTTTACATCTTTTTGTAAGAAATTTTGTGTATTTTTATAATCTAAATTTTTATATATCTGTATAAATTTTATTTTTTACAAGTTTTTTCATTTATAAAATATTTAGATGCTAATAATTGAATATTTATATTCAAGAAATGCACACTTTTTTTTGAATCGGAGACTTCAAGATGATATCAGCGTACGACAATCGAGCAATTCAGAACGGCGTCGTTTTCGGGACAATTTTTTGGCAATCATACGAGGTGCCGAGTGAGAACGACACGAGTATTATCGAATTAATTAAATAATAATATTCTTATTCTAAACAGAAAATATATATCGACGAATGTAATAGATTATTTTGTAAAATCATGTCGTTCTTTCGGTAAGAGAACATCTCGAAGACGCCAAAACAAATCCCATGGCCGTCTCGTGCACAAGGCCGTCTCTTGCACGTAAATAGTTACACGATCACTCGGTCGCAGTTGCTACAAACGATTCCGCCCGGCGTCGACGACCCCGAGCCGGCGGAAGATTCTTGCTTTCGTTGCGATGTCTGATTCCTCGATTCGTCCGTCCACACGAAGGACCTGCTACCAGCAGGTGCATCACCACTACCGCCCATAGCATGAAACAGAGGCGTGGGTGACCTCGGTGAAGTGGCTCTTCCGCCAACCGCGTGGCTCACCGAAGAGTAATATTCTGTTCTTGAAGGAACTACGACATGGAAAGTAGAGAAAAAGCGCCATGACAACCGGATTACACCGGAAAAATGTCGGATCGGATGTGACCAATGTTGATCACTTGATAAAACTCTTCGACGTTCGTCAATCAATCTCTCGCGCGCAAATTTCCGAATTCTCAGATTAATTAAAAAAGCTCTATTATTTAGAATCTCTCAAATCTTAGTTGATTGAGAATTAGAAACTTTTTTTTGTATAAAAATTAATATAAATCGAATAAAAACAGCTGATATAAATTTTGCAAATATATGATCGTAATCTGAGAACTGCAAATCCGCGTTACATTCGGTACATCCGGTACGCAAGTCAGAAGTGGTTGTAATCGTAGAACTCAATCGTGATCACCGGTACTATCTGCTATTTCGCCGGTGTCCAGCTGAAAATAAAAATAGCACATTTGATTTACATAAACTTACACGATGAGCCTCTCGCACTCGACACAAATGTTCTGTCCTGGTGGTAGGCTCGTTTGTGGCGTCGAGGGCTGCGGCTTCGTTTCCGGTGCTTGGACCGGCCGCAGTTTTGCCAGGGCGGGCGAGGACGGCGTTATCACGCCACTGCCGATGCTTGGTTCCGCTATTTCGCAAATAAGTTATCGACATGCAACAGGCCGACTGAAGCCGATTCTGGTCCAGTCAATGATCGGATCACCAAAGAACGTATCGATTCAAATAACACACTGAGAAATACTTTGCTAAAGTGTTTTAATTAAATATTTGGAGTTAAAAAAAAATATTCTTGGTATTCTTGGTATCTAATCTCACAAATGCCTATAATGATTTAATATTTCAATAAATCAAAAACTTATGATTTATTCAGTAAGGCTTTCAATAATTGAGTGTTTCATACATTGACTGCAGAAAATTACCGAAAATAATTAAATTTTTATTAATATTAAAAATACATATAAAGCATTTTATGCAATACGCTCTTCAGTGATGCTTTCGTACATGATGACTTGCGTTAACGTTTAAGTAGTATAGTAGAAACAATTATCTTTATATATTAAGTATGTAATTTTTATATTGGAAGAACAAATTATTACTAACCAGGTTCTGGAGTTTTTGGTTCTTTATCCGCTTCTTGGACCATTTTGAAAACTTCACTGTTTTCAGCATTGTAGTTTTTCTCGTTCTTTTTAAAATTCACACTGGAATATTTGCATTATAAGCAAGTTGCTTTGCGCTTATTAAACCACTTGTTAACGGAATTGATTAGTTTTTTCTATTTTGCTGTGGCATTAATACTCAGCTATAAATACTTATACAAATGACTTTATAAGTTTTTGTTATATCCAATGTATCTAATTGTGTCACTTTAATTTAAAAATAATTAAAAATTATAAGTTTAATTCCGCCAACAATTATTTTTCTTTCTTTCGGTTTTGTGATTTTACCCAAGGACACCTCCGGCAAGAACTTCCGCTTGAGCAGATAATGTCTCCGCAATAGTCTCCTCACTGTAGATTCCTACGGGGCTATTGTACTGTTTGTTGACGATAGATTTAATGGAACCGTCGGTACCATTGAGCTAAAAATTATTACACGTATCAACATAAATAGATATATCTATAAAACATCACTAATCATCTCTTATATCTTTGTTATGCAGAATCTGCGTGGCGCGGTTGAAAAACACAAATTACAACAATCGATACTAACAAATGGCTTGGGACTGAAGTTGTGTCCGCTGCCAACAAGGGATCCGTCCTGTTTCTTTGCTGCCAAAGAAGTCTTTGTAACTGGCGCAATGTTCCCTGCGGAGGCTATGTGTATCGGAGACGGCAAGTTTGCGGTTGCGGCCGTCACATGCGGTTTCCAAGTACTGCCACCCCTGTAATAATAATTTATCGTCCGTTAAAAAACGCCAATAATCTTCAATTCTCAAACGCTGTTGCATTTTGCTGTAGTTGAAAAAAGACATTCTTTTAATAAGTAAAATTTTAACGACCAAAGAAAAGTAGAAAGATATAATGTCAAAGAAATATTTTATGATAAAAAAAGAAGGTTTTATAAATTGCGATGAGAAATCGAGAGAAAAATTTAGCATTGCATTTTTCAAGTCTGAGTTCTCTAAATAAATAGGCGGAACTATTGATGCTGTTTATCAGAAATTATAAAATTATTAACCTTTTTGCTATGATTGAACTAGTCGTAGAGCTCTACCGCTGTACAGACAACTCTGTCGCAAAATGCTAATTAACTGATATTAGTAAAAATATAAAAACCTGTAATATATAAATATAAAAACATTCTCCTATTGTAACAACGTTGTATACGGCTTTCAATGTCAGATAAAAGAAAGATTTATTATAGTGGCTATTTGTTCTAAAAGATCGTTTCGCGCGGAAGCATTTAATAGTGGCGCGTAGGATTCAAAAGATTAAGGATACAAATAAACTTCTAATATTGCAATTTTTGAGTTTGTGGTGCCAAATTCAACCATTTTGTAGCTGTGTAGTAAATACGGCAACATAAGAGTAATTTGTTTGTCGAGTTTTAGTATGCTTAGCATCTCACCTTTGAACAGTCAGTTCGAAATTATTCCCGGCTTTGACTATAACATCCTGCGCGTCCTTGTGTCTCAAATTATACATTTCGGTGTTATTGACTTTGATAACCGCATCGCCAGCTTTAAGACCGGCAGCTTCCGCCGGAGAACCGTTATTGACCTGCAATAAAAACAGACTGATTTAAATTTACGTGGACAGGAATCTAAATCAATAAACTAATAAATGCAATTTAAAGTTATATAACTATATAATATAAAAAATATAATATAATATATAATATACTGTATATAAATGTATACAAATATATAATATAATGTATACAAATGTATATAAGATATATATATCCAGATATATATTATATATATTATATGTATTATATATATTATAAAAAAAGCCAATAAGAACTAACGTTAATATTTGTTTGCGTAACTATATATAATAATTATCATTTAATTTAAATTTATTATTATTATTAAAATTTAGATGTAAACTGGAGCAATATTTAAGTTTTTAATTAATTAAAAGTTTATAATTTTTATACATTTGCACTTATTTTTATTTTTAATTCATTAAAATCAGTTATATAAAAAACACTTGTTTTTGGTTCATTGTTTTTAAATATGTTTGATAGCCATGTTGATCAGCAACGGTATTTAAGACTCTCGTCTCAAATGTCAGGTCTATTTTTACGAGACGACGAATCAGAGTTCTCCTTTCCTCTACTCTCCAGAATCCAGACTTCAGGGGAGCCACACTTATATTTAAGTACACACGTCATTACGCCTCGAATATTGGACACTGTGCATCCATTCACGTTAGAAAGACTTTATTGTCAATGGCAGAGAAAAGACAAAAAAAAAAAAGACAAAAGAAAGTATTTTAAAAAGTATCAAGAATACTTTCTTGCAATTTTTTGTTGGCGCTTTTACTAAATGTTAATTACGAGTTCTTCTGCAATAAATGTTGATGATAAAAGCAAACTTAATAAAGGTCTTTGTGTGTGTGAGAGAGAGAGAGAGAGAGAGAGAATGTGTTTTTAATTTAATCAGAAATAAAATAAGAGCAATATTTAACTTAAACGTAAAATATAAGAAGTTATTGATATAAAAAGATATGTACGCAAACAAACAATATTATACAATTATTTAAATTTTATTATTTAATTTTATTATTTAATTTTTAATTTTTATTATTTAAGTTTTATTATGCATATAATTAACATAGATTTTTTCTAAGATATTTCTTATGCAATATAACACTTTAGTCTCTCTAAATCAACATAATTTGTTTGTAAATTAAGACGGCAGGAATATAGATTACATGTGTTTTCTTTCCAAAAAGTGAATTGTTTTGCAGGCTGTAACTACAGGCGACAATTGATAAGTATACAAAACGCATAAATAGCAACAGTATCACACACACATTGGCTATTGTTCACAAGGTTTATCCTTTAGAAGAACAAATGTCAAACGTTAGCTCATTATCGCATAGTATTTGTATGACAGCTCTTCTGAGAAAGATGAAACTTGTCAATGACAACAACTATGGTCATTGACTACTACTACTACTACTACTACTACTACTGTCGCTATCTGCTATGCATTATTTCGGATAGACTTATTAATCACTCCATAAATATTACACGTAATTACTACACGATATATAAATCTACAAATAAAAAACAATTATATATTAACAATATATTTTTTTAATTTTCTTTAGAAGATTTAAAGTCTTTTCTTTGTTCTCATCCCTAAATAAGCAATTTTTCTCGAGATTTTACATTTTCTTTCTACACGTCCGCGAGCAGAACGTCACAACGCTACGAAATCGGAACGTGAGCTTGAGAACAGTTTGATCTGAGCGTGTGGTTACCGCAAATAGAAGCTCGCAAACTTGCGTCATCGTCGTGAGCGTAATACCTCGTTTTATCGTTCTGCTTCGTCTTCCGAAACTTTCGACAACCTACTAAAGAGCATACAATTTCGTAATGATTTTCACGGTTAATTTTACAATTCCATCGTAAAATGCTTCCCTTTAAAACATAAGTACATAATATAATATAATTTTTTATATTTTCTATTATATTATTTTTATTGTATAATTTTTGTTTTGCATACAAATCATTTATTTTTCTTTTTTTCTTATTTATTTTAATAAAATGTCTGTTTTTAAAAATATTGTATATCAAGTAAGAGAGAGAATGTTATTTTTATTAATGGCCAATTCACGTCTAAAAGTTCTCATCCGATCAACAAAGCAACGGTTAATCCTTAGATAGTGATCACCTAGAAACGTGGAAATACTACGTATAGTACTGATACATTTTTTTTTTTAAATATCAAAATATATTGCTTGAATGTATTATTTTTTTATACGAAATTTTGCTCGAGAACTTGAATCTTGTAAAAGTTCTAACTCGAAAGCATCTTGCATTTTTTAAATCAATTCTCTAGAGTTAAACCTCTCTAAGTCGAAAACAACCGAAGATTAACTCAAAGAATGTTTCGAGCGTACTATTATCTTAGTTTATCTTTACAACTCGAAGTATGTTCAAAACTAGCTTCTTGAAAGAAGTCTTTGTAACTCAAAGTAGACACGAAAAAGATTCTGCATGAGCGCTTCTATCTTTTTCTTCCTTCGTTCTCTGTCTATTCTAATGTGCGTGTGTGTAATGTCAAAAATTAAATTTTATCTGAATCAAATCAAATCAAATATATAAATCAAATTTTTTTTCTGTACTATAACTTAAAACATTCGATAAATAATCGATAATTATTCGAATTATTTTCATGTTTCCTTGAGATTCTCAAGAGTTTGTAAGATTTAACTATATTATTAAAATATAATTTTTTGGTTTTTAATATTGTAATAACAAAAATACATAACATTTTAATAGCAATCAGAAAGTATCTCACTCGCTTCGCGCGTTTTACATTTCTGAGTGACCATGTGTTTTTCGACGAATGTAATTAATGGTTTGATTTTTGTGATGTTCCTACGATGTCGACGAAAACATGAGGACACATACGTAAGTCGGGGTTAAGCTGACTTACGTATGTGTCCTCTTAAACAAAGATAAAGAAATTTTAATTTTGCTCACATAGTATAGACACAAGTTGCAGATGCAAAATGCAGGTACTCGAATTTTTTTTTCTTTACAAATTTGAACAAGCAGAATCTATTTTATTATGTCATGTGTCATATTAAAAATTATAAGACATATAGGTTAGTTAAAAAATACACAATACATGCTCTTTTATATATTTAAAAATAAATGAATAATTAAGCAAAGTGAGCTTTAATTAAAAAGCATTATTTCTTTATAATGCAGCGTCAAAGATAAATGTCTCAAGACAAATTTTTTTCAATATAATCTAGATCCAAATCTATAATAGAATCATATCAAATCTATAATAATACCATACACTACAAATCCGATTTTGGTATTTACACAACGAATAAGTGTTTGGATGACAGCTATTGCATCTAAAGTGCTGCCACATGTCCGCCTGTCAGAATTGTTCTAAAAATAACTGTCGAATATATATATATATTCGAATTTATATATATATATATATATAAACACATCGCTGTACATACATATATATATATATATATATATATATATATATATATATATATATATGTGTGTGTGTGTGTGTGC
>QVNW01000866.1:0-27614 GCA_014825475.1 Pseudomyrmex flavicornis | reverse complement strand
ATGTTCTCTCTCTCTCACTCTCTCCGAGTATATCTTTCGTCTTTTTTTTTTTTTTTTTATCGTCGAAATTTTGTTCTCTCCTCTTCGCCTTTTTTTAAGAGCTCACCTTTCCGCGATATATTTTTCAAACGTGTCCTCGCAAAAGCATTAAAAAAAAAAAAAAATTAAAGCGTCAAATTGTAACATTCATTACGTTAAACCTGTACTTTTCAATAAAGAACGTTTATGTTAATTTCGTTGGGCTGAAAATGGATTCACTGAAAGAGTAGCGCACTGTCCGGACTTTCTGACGAGTGTCTCTTCATAAACGAGCAGTCATAATTGCGGTACGGTTTACGGGGATTGTGTTGGCGGAAGACAACCTCGGAAACGATGGCATTGCTACTGGATGCACGACGCAGCGTAATTTCGCGAGAGCACAGACGCGACTTAATGGCGTTAAGTACGCGCGCGCGCGGAGTGATCCAGTTCTCTTTCTCTCTCTCTCTCTCTCTCGAGGGATCTCTCGAGAGTCCAATTTCTCCTTCCAACGTCGTGTTAACGGTAACCAAAGTTAACTAAATGTTTCTTCTCCCGCTAGATCGTAATCTCGTGTAATCTCATTTGAGACACAACCTTTGACGACGAAACAAAAAAAAGAGAGAGAGAAAAAAGAGGTATACAAATAAAAAGTAGTAATTAATTCTAGGTAGTTTGGAAAATGCGAAAATAAAAAAAAGTCCAAAGTTGTTCGATAGGCAAATTTCGGAAAATTTTTCTTCGTAACACGCGCTCGTGACAAAAGCGCGCGCACATACGTGAAGAACTCCATTCGAAGGCCATTCGTTTCGGCGCAAACATATTGTCTGGTAAATAGCTTCCTGCACAAAGGATGCATTATATTCACTTGAAGCCGATTTCGGCCGGTCGCGAGAGCGAGTTTACAGCGATAAAATACACGAGTCGTGTGCGCGCGGGCCAGACAATGTGGGCACGGTGTCAAAATACGCGGGCCATACGGCTAATTTGTCGAATTTCTACGCGACCTCTCATTCACACCACCCTTTCTAATCGCACACTGCTCGAGAACGTTGTTCTCGAGCGTATTATGCGTTGTGACTAACGAGGACAGCAGGATGACGTGCTGTGGTTTGTGTAATTGTGATTTTAGAACGGCTTCAATCTTGTTGCTGAATCAAAGAAATACGTGTCTAAAATATATCATGTTTAGTTGTAATTGTAATTGTTTATTAATTTAATATAATGCGATGTAAAGATAATTTGTCTTTTTATTTGTTTCACGTTTACTTATGTTATTTTTTTTTATAGATATTGTTAATGTTTTTGTAGATATTAAGTAATTAACAATCAATTTTTATTTAAATATGAAATTATAGATATTAAATTTGAAAGTAATGTATATTTTTTGATAAGAGAAGCGTGTTTCCAGTAAAGAATTGTGTTTACAAACCTTTCGAAATTTCCATGACTTCGTGAAAAGCTCTCGTGTTTTTGTCGCGATACGAGGGCGCGATTCTTGAGCAAAATCATTGTACGACGATCCACTAGAAAACAACAAACGGACGATCCGTGGCGGATCCGTGAACGGTGTTACGAGGAGCCGTTTAGTCGCATTGTAAAAGTGAAATCGCCTCGTGTTTGGGATGTTATTTGTAGCACATTAGTATTGTATCGCAGTACAGCGGGGTTAGACCGGGGCGTTGGAGTGTTTAAGGGTGATTACACGCAACGACAGGGGTGGCTTTATTGGAGGACGCCGCCAGCGGTGCTCACCAGAAATTCTCTGTCGCTCGCAGGAATAAATATACTCGATGTGCCTTTGGATAAAATTTGCAAGTTACAACTTTCGATCTATCCAATTGTTGTAATTTAATTTACAAACACATTCGCAAACATAATTGCCGTTACTAAACAAATAAGACAATTGTCTCATTTAAGAGATATTTGCTAAACTAAAGCTCGCATTAATTGTTTTTTTTTTTTTTTTTTTTAATGTGAAACGATCATAAAGACTATGCGTTGTATGATGTTGCATCGACAATTAACGTCAATGTTTAGCCGCAGTGCGTACGAGTGAGTTCGCGCTTAAACTTGGAATAAGAACGAAATGAGAACGACTGCATAGGATTGAATTTGGCCGACAGTTTGACAGGGCTTGAAGCAGAGAACGGGGAAATAGTACGGGAAGGGAGGATGAGGAGCATAAAAAGCGCGGTGAATAATAGACTCCAACCCTCTCCAAACATCTCCCTTCTCTATGCATACCGCGGTACCTTGGACCGGAATCTAGGCTTATATTCGAAACGTGTCTCCTCTTCCTTCTCTCTCTCGCGCAGCCCGTTTCCCTTTCACTTCCCTTCTCTTCACGTCGTCGTAGTATACCGACGACAGGGCTTTGATAGACTTGTAATACACCCGGAAGAAAAATAACCTCCGCCCGTTTTTTTTTCTTGTCCACGGATTAGTGGCGGTATTGTATTAGCCTCTTTTGGGCCGAGCCGATTAACAGCCGACGATTACTGTGTATACATTGCTACTCGCATAGATATTCGCTAAAATTTCGTTTCGAATATTTATTCATGACCATAAATAAATTATTATTGAAGAAATATAGAATTGCGTAAAAAAGCGTTACATAGAGATCACTTTTTTTTCTCCGAAAATTGACTCGTACGTTTTTTTTTTTTGTCGATTCAATCATATCTCGATTCTGTTCTGCAAAATGTTTAATAAAAATTCCCAAAACGTCAGATTTCTGTATTTGAAAAAACAATTTCATCTCCTGGAAACCGACGGTATCGCGACGTAACGCGCGCGGCACCTTCGCATCCGCGAATCTTTTAAAGGCCTCGCGCAGGCCACCAGCATAGCAAACAATGGTCGAAATCTGTTAATACTCCGGTCGGCAACAATGAACTCGACGTGGCGTGAGCACTTCGAATACCTTTTTGCCGGCGCTAATCCGAATTCGACGAGAGCCGCCGTCGAGTATAAAGCGACCATCGTCCCGGAACGATGTGTTTCCATCGGAGCGACAGAGAGAAAGAGACACGGAGAGAAATGAGAGGCACGATCGTACGTGCGTGCGTGCGCGCGTGTGGAGTGTAAAAAGAAAAAAAAACGATAAATAGAGTTCGGGAGTGATTTTCGGTGCGATATGCTTCTTGCTCTCGTTGAGTGCTCGTCACCGTATGTTAGCAAAGAGATCGAAAACCGTTGTAGCGCAGTCACCGGAAACACATCGTCTATACACATTTACATTGCTTTTGCATGTTAAACATCATATTTTACAGTGCGCACTGATACGTAGAATATGTATGGTGAAAAAAACAAGAGAAACGTGTAAGTGTGTCAGTGCGCAAAACACTTGCATAATAGTTTATTGAATAAAAATATTTTTTTGACGCAAAATGCTTCAGGGTAAAAAAATAATAGAAGATTTTTCACGATTTGATTTTTATTTCATTCTGAGTTAGTAGAGAGATATTGTATGCATGCGTTATCTGTGAGATATATATGTTAATTAAAATTTTGATATTCTCTCTAATAAATTAGACACACGTATTATCCATTCTTCTCCGATTACGTCGGACGCAGCGATTCGCTGTGCGAAAGAGTCTGTTGTTTCCTTACATTTACGTTCGCGCATTAACGCGATAATTAGCCGTCTCATCCGACCTTTCAGCGAAATCTTGCGAATTATTCAACTCCGACATCACTCCGAGTCTTCTCCTTCCCTCTTCTCCTCCGCGTCATGGAAAATCTCTCACAATCACAATTACTGACGCGCTAAGGAGCAAGCGGGACATAGAATGAGGGCGAGAGGAGAGAAGGAGTTCTAAAAAGTGTCGCCGCTTCACAGCGACAACGGAGCGACGTCCAATTTTAATCTCGGAATTACTTCCATTTTATTTCAATTTTCTTGCATTTAAACCGTCTAAGCGAGTTTACCTTCGCAATATCATTGCCGAGGATCGTCGCGAGTCGCCGGCTGGTCGAGGGGCCGGCCAGGAAGAGGGAATGTAAAAGGGAGGAAGAAAGAAAGAGGATAAGAAGAAGGACGTAGGGCGAAGGAGAGTGAGGGCGGGAAAAAGGTGGAAGTACCTGCTCTAATAAATTTACGACCTAAAAAGATTAAGCCGCGTTAGCCCTGTTCTTTATATTTCCGCGAGAGGAGCGTGCGCGAGCGCGCTTTCGCCACTAAACGCGAGTCGGTCCCGAGCAAACGAGAGCGAAGAGCGAAGAGAAAGAAAGCAGGACGGAGCGAGATGGAAAAGAATATACAAGAGAGATACGAAGGGAAATTCGCTTATTTTCCCATCATTTCGGCGTGGCATCTTGTCCGTAGCCTTTTCTCATCCACGGAGCCAGGAAAGAAAATTGCTTCTCGTCCCCGAGAGCGGAATATCGTCCTGATGAGCCCGGGAATGCTCTCCGATACCCATCCTTCCGCATCCTTCACCTGCCTTCTCTCCGCCCACCTTTCGCGGAGTTCCAAACCTCCTTGATGCCTCCGACGTTTAACCCCGTCTTCGTTTCACTTCGTTTCCGCGTTCTCTACTGTCTCTCTCTCTCTCTCTCTTTCTCTCTCTCTACTTTTCTAACGATTCACCACCACTCATTCCCAACGATAACATTTAATTTACTAGTCGCTTATTATCCGAAAGCGATGCTTTTTTTTCGTCGTCGATTCTTTCGGAGGCGCGAAGAAATTTTGATACCACCCGTTAATAAGCGAATTTGCGACAAACTAAGTCTACGTGTGAATTACGAATTTATAGGATTGATTTTATAGGAATCGATTTTATAAGAAAATTTTGTTTTATCAAATGTTGCTTATAATATATTTATTTAGTTTTGTATCATCTTGAAAGAAACAAAAGTCAATATATCTTATACGAACGATGATAATCATTCTTTGCCAGCTACTGTAAAGGAGATAGACTCGATTGCTCAGCGTTACTTATCCGTAACAGGCGTTAAGCCTGCCGAAGCAAAAAGCGAGATTCATCGATCGCGCCGATGGATCTCGGCCTCGTTCTCGCCGCGCCGCGCCGCCGTGTGTAATTGGTCACGGACGGTGCCCGGTGGGCCTTATAGCCGTCGCGTCTCGACGGGGACTTGAATAATTCATAAGCCGAGACCGATAGCATCGGCTCTTAACGCAATAGACTTAAGCGAGCTGCCAACAGCAGCCATGTTACAATAAAGAAATCAACATGGCCGAACCGAGAGACGTCGAGGGATGCCCCCTCCGACGTTTCTTCCCTTCTTTGGGGTCCACCTTGGAGGAGAACCGCGCGTCACGTCGCGTCGCGTCGCTCTCTCACTTTCGATTTCGCCCCACGGGCTCGTTACCCTCTTAATGCCGATGGAAGGGTGGTCCCCCGTCTCACCCTTCGATCTTTCTCACTGCGACCCTCTTCTCGCCCCCCTTTTTCTTAGCCAACGCCGACTCTCAGGGGTGGACCTGGGAGACCCGCCCAGAAAGACATTTCTGCAACCCTCCTTTTAGAGATCGAGAAAGACAGGGAGAAGAGAGAAAGAGAGAGCGCGGGAAAGGGAGAAAGTCTTGGCAGCCACTTTTCTCGCCCTCTGCATGATCGCACCTCGCCAAAAGGAAAGGAACTCCATTTTCCACCAAACCCTTCGACTCTCTTTTCTCGTGTGTGCTTTCTCTTTTTCTCACTTTTGCTTTGACTTCGGAAGCTTTGCGCGCTCCGTCTGTTCACTCGCGGTTAGATTTTTTCAGTTGACCGGTCTAGCGAGTCGTGCCGCCCCTTCCTCACGATGAAACTCGTCTAACAGTCAACCGTAAGTGCCAATGTCAACTCTGAGGAATGCAACGACACGGATGTTCGTAATCTATCAATTACAGATCGACCGTAATTATATTTATGACATTAATTATACAAGTATATTTGAAATAATTACTGCAAACACGTACGCGGGAAATTAACCGACCATAATCATCAAATTTTTTCGATTGTATTATTACGATTTAGACTAGAACACAGATACTTTAAATACGTAATTAAAATAAATTCTCGTTAAGCAGCTTTCGCCATCGTTTAATTCTAAGAGACTGTAATTACGGTAGTGCGTAGCATAAGAAATTCTCGTGTACATAATAATAGCATAATGGAAATCGAATATTTTGTCAAAGTCAAAAGCGGTATCTCGAGTCTGTCGTGGAGATCGGAGGAAGAATGAGAAGAAAGGAGGGCGCCCTTTTCCTCAAGTATACGGTAGTGACACGTACCATTATCGCATCTCGGCGGCTAATGAGAGTTTGTGCCGCCATTGTTCCCGATTTACGCCGAGTAAAATGTCGTAGAGAGAGAGAAAGAGAGAGAGAGAGAGAGAGAGCACTTAATGAATTTTCCGAAATTAAGTTCACAAAATGTTAAACGCGGCTAATATCATCACTTATCTCCCACAATCGGGAAAAACAGTAAAATTTATCTCGTAAATTCATGTAGGAGCAAATATAAGTACGCTTTTTTTTTTTTTTTAATTGTTCTTACGTCTTGTGTTTCAGGTTTGGTTTCAGAACAGACGGGCCAAGTGGCGTAGACAGGAAAAAATGGAGGCCGCGAGACTGGGCTTGAGCGAGTATCATCACGCTGCTAATATGAGGTTCGTTTGTTCTTACGGCCGAGCCGAATGCCACATATAAATCTTTGTGGTGAAAATATATACAACATTGCGGAGGTATTATTGTGTTTTAGGAACGTTGCCGGTCCGGCTCTGGGTCTGCCAGGAGATCCTTGGCTTACGCCGCCCGGATTGCTCAGCGCGCTTCCCGGTTTTCTCGCTGCGCCTCACACAGGATATCCCAGTTATCTAACGTCACCCAGGCGACTGCCGTCACCGCCAAATGTCGGCGCCGTCGGCAATCCCGTTCCAGGTAATAAGGTTTATGTATGAAAGCGTTTCCGTTTTCTTTTCGAAGATAGAAAAATGTTCCATTTACGTTAATATGTGTGTGTTCTCTTTAAAAAATCATGTCATGTCTCTCGATGCATCGCTAAAATTCTGAAGTTATTACATTTTTTAATTTTAATGTAAGTGTTTGCGTATCGAGTTTTACTATATAAAAAACAACCAATTGACACACATACAAGAAGACTGGAATCCTTCTGATGTATTTTACTTTTTGTAATATAAAGAAAAGCCTTAGATAATTGAAACAATTGACAATGTTAACTTGCAATTACTATTATCATACATGCCCAACGAGACGTAGGGATTGCTTTGTTCGCAGGATCGCTAGTCAGCAGCATGGCGAACATAAGTGCTGGCGGTCACGTGCAACCACCGCCGCCGAGTCCACCGGGCCACGATCCACGCACGTCGAGCATCCAGGCGCTCAGGATGCGGGCCAAGGAGCACGTCGAGAGCATCACCAAAGGCCTGCAGATGGTCTGAAGGTTAACCGAAGAACTGTCGAGGGCGCGCGTCGCTGCGAACCACACCGACCTCACGCTCGTAGTAGCGTGACGAGGAAGCGCGAACACTGGCCCTTCGCTCGGGCCAGTTTACGAAGAACTGTCCGAGCAGCGAGCGGAGGAGCGGTATGTCGACCGACGAGAGCGAGAGAGAGTTCGTACCGTTGATAAAACATCGGTGAACGATGCCGCACACGAGATTTCGTAGAAAAGACGATTGTGTGAGAAAAAACCTTAGGAAAGATCTTGTTTCTAGTGGCTCACGTTATTATATCCCGGTAAAACGCGTTCGAGAGCGAATCGCGAGAAAACGTTGGAGCGGTGCGCGCTCCAAGTCGGCGTTGTGCAATAGGCGAAAGAGACATTACGTTGCGCGAACTTTTGTATATCTGAGGTGAAGATAAGAGGTAGGTTTTGATTATAATTTATCGCATTGCCATTAACTTTTTTTGAAGCGTCTGAGAAAAAAAAAATATATATATATATATATATATATATATATTGCCGTAAAGATATATGATGTGAATAACTTCGAAAGAATTGTAAATATACTTGAATCGAAATTCTATATAGAAACTACTTGTAATCTTATTACCTTAATAATTATTAATCTTGCTGTTAAAACGATTATATTGAGAATTATTGTTTGTTACCTGCGTATCTTGAAAGGATCATTAGATTTGATATAGCGATGATAAAAATCGAGTTTTCTTGGATGCGTTTTCGAGATCGTGCTCGTCGGCCGGACATTTCCTCGCAATTCGAGGCAGGTTGCGCTCAAAAGTTTTCGTATAGGAGAATACATGCGCGTTTGATTGTATAAATAATAACATTAAGAAACAGAAATAATATTAATGTCTCGACTTATCTTAAAAAAAAAAAAAACGGAAGTCAGCCGGTCTTTTGGAAAAGATCTGAGATCGGCGGCGCTCACGAATCCGACGACGATCGCGGATCGTCGATCGGTGGGAACTAGCGAAATATCTCTCTTGTAGAATATAGAATAAAAGAGACATACACACACGAGGAGGCGAGAAAAGTGAATTTTGACATAAACAATATTCTGCAGTATTAATATGTTAAGGCGAAAGGATTGTGCATATTATCTAGATGCCATCGTGGTATGTAAATTCCAGAGAGAGCGCGGAGGAGGATTCTCGCTCTCTTCCGATCTTGTATAAAATAAACAAATTGATATAAGATTCACTTCTCGCGCGCGATATGTGCAAAATCATAAGATACTTATTAGTTGACATTTTTTGAATGTTCGGAGATTTCTTTGGATTTTTTTTTTTTTTTTCAATCTTTTAAAATCTCTGCTGCGATTTGATTTATTTTACAATTATATAGATGTGATATATATATATATATATACAAAATTTTTTGTTGAAAAAAATTGTCTCTTTATTAGAGATCCTAATGTACTTAAAATTAATAAATTAATAAATTTACTTACTCTATATTTTGTATAGAATGTATTTCACAAATACTTATAATCGGCTTGTTCGCAAATTATGCTGATCAACCTCCGCAGTCCGTAAGCGAGAACTCGTAGAGAACAAAGAAACATAGTCACCTCCCGGACGTCTATTTGTATATATACCTGCTCGTGACAGAATAAATTTGATGTACATATTTAATCGTATCATATCGTTTGAAAAAAAACCAGGGCCTCCTTTATTGAAATAAAAATACAAACAATGATAATATTAAAATGGAACAACAAAGTTTTCTATCCTCTCTTATCATCAGTATGTTCCCTCCTTGAATCCGAGACAGTAGTACTTCTTACTAATTGCGTGAAAAAAGTTATGAAATCTTAATATTAAAGATTGACGTATCAAGGAAACTTGCCGATTATTTTTTTTTACTCAGAAAAATATTCAGAGTCGTCACTTGTATCCGTTATTTTATTTTACAATAGTTTCTCGTTAAGAAACATGAAATTTAACCTGTTAAGAAAAAGTCTCTATTCCCACTACAACAAAACAAGATTTACAATCTGTTTCGACAGTCACAGCGGGAGATCGCTCCTGTTGCGCGCTCCTAAAATTGTTCCTTATTTACTTTCATGAACTAATTTATAGATCAGAAAACAATCTATCTGCTATTCCGTTAATCAATGTTTTCTAAGCCCTTTGTCTAACGAGATATTACTGTATTTATTAAAACTTCTCTTAATTCTTATTTAATCTGATTTTTTGTTAGTAAGTTACGCTTTTCGCACATTAGTGACAAATCGGTGTATTTAAGAGTAAGAAATATGTATACCGAGAAAATTTTAATTTTCACGAAGAAAGAAGGCACATATTTGCGAAGGAATTAACATATCAAAGAACGACTTTAATTAAGTCTTAATTCATTTTCGTGAGAAGAAAAAGAAAGTAAGAGAGAGTTGCAGTTGGTAGAAATCTACCGCTCATCTTTCTTCAGGTTTAATTAAAACTGAAAATTTGTGTGTGTGTGTGTGTGTGTGTATGTGTGTGTGCGTGTGCGTATTTGATAAAAACATGAAAAATACGCCGCTTTGAAAAAAGTTAAAAGTTACATCTCAGTATTTGAAATTTTCTATCTCCCTGAGATTTTTCTACTTATCGATCAGGCCCATTGTACAAACGCGACCAATCAGATGGGCCTTTTATCACGTCCTGTCCATACATTCCCTGGCTGGGGATTTAACGCAGCGGACGGGCGATTCGATGCAAATGCCGCTCGGAAATTCCGTTTGCGCGAGCAAACGTGACAGCGAACGTGTGCAAGCCGATCATCTTTTTCGAGGGTGGCGAAAAAGCAGCAGCAGCAGCAGCGGGGGCAGCGTCGGGGCGTGAAAGGATTCGGCGTTAACAGGCACCAACAACGGCAAGTCGATGGAACAATGGTGCTGAATGGTCCCCGGACGATTAGGTATTCCAATCGTTGCGTTAGGGGTTGCTATGTGAAGTGCGGCGGGGGTGAGAAGGAGAGAAAAGGCGGGTTTCAGCGACAGCGGGGTCGGAGGAAGCGGGGTGCAGTCAACGGCCGGTGCGGTAAGAGGGCGCCAGAACTCACCCAATAAAATGGTAATTTCTGTTTGCGGAAGTTAACCATGCGAGCGAGCTTGGAGATTCGAGTCCATGCGTACTCCCTAACTCCAAAGACTAATAATACTCGAGGCAGAACGCTACTGACAGTGATATAGTTGTACAGTTAGAAGAAAGCGCGGGTGAAAATCGTACGAGAAAGAGAAAGAGGGAGAGAGAGAATTCTCTCGCGTGAGTAAAGGAGTTTGTGGAGAGCGCGAGAGTTGCGGGACGTGAGTGGAAAAGTCAGCGAAACTCGGAAAATTAGGGATACAGTTTGAGATTTCATCTCGTCGAATTAGAAAAAACGATAAGAATACGAAATACTATTTATGAGATCGACGTATCTGGAAATATATACTGCTTCTCAAAAAATAAAACGTTCATATAAATTAAAAATTTTATATGCATGTAAAATTAATAACAAACTTATAAGAAGATAAAAAAATATCCGCTTAATTAAATGACAAATAGATGTCAAACAGTTATCTTGTTCGTTTGCTTTTAAAGCTTGAATTATATATTGCGAAAAGTATATTGCTTAAAAGAGCTTTTTTTAAAAAACTTTAATCTTATTCGGTTACAGAATCCGTTTATAAAATAGTAACACAGAATAATACATCTCTTTCCCTCAAAATATTTCTAAAATAGAAGATACATTTATAAAAGTAAAAGTCTCTTATGCGCACGAATTTACATAAAATTCTTACAATTTTTTCAAATATCGCTATCATGCAATATTTAAAATTAACGATTGATTTATAGACACTAATCCGCGCGATACTTGACCTAGCTGGTTGATCGTTAGTCTCGTGTATATCAAATTAGAGGTAAAGGCGTATACTCGGCCCTCGAAGACGACAGGCAATATCTTGCTAAACTTGAAATTGGCACGGAAATCGTGGCTTTATTAAATTTGTTTAGGAACAGAGAGAGAAAGAGAGAGAGAGTGGGTTGGTAAGCGGACCTTGATTTCGGGCAAACCGTCGTCTATCTAATATCTCCCGATGCCCGCCCTGCCTAACCTTATTGCCCCGACAAAGTAAAGAACCAGCAAGGAGACTCGAATAAGACCAGTTTTCGGCCCGATGCAACGTAGATCAATGAAGCGGTAAGCTAAACCGACTGGAATCTGCAAATAGCTATAAGGAGAACTTGATACCATTGAAAAAGTACGAAGCACGCGTATCAGGTTACACGAAATAAAATTTAGAGTCGATGTGCGCATAATTTGTTTCAGCTCATATAAATGCGATTATATAACATAATATTATAAGAAATTATAAGAGAGAGAAATGCGTTTAAAACACGAAATTCCAGAATCATCAAATTGAACAAAAGTTCAAAATTTATTGAGAAAAATTTATGAAGAAAAGATTTTAGATTGATATAAAAAGTATGAAAAATAACACGTATAATCGCTTAATAATATATTATTTTACAAATTTTTAAGTTTTCTACATGTTATATAAAACATGTATTTTCTACTGTTAAACAATATTTTTTTGTTGATCAACTTTTTGCCCGATCTATTTCATCATTAACATATTACGAACGCGCTACTCCAAACTCGATTGTTCGATGCGCTTTATTAGTTGCACATTATAATTACGATAACAGCCCGGTATAAAGAACGCTTATTTTCCCAGAGCGCCATACGCACACACCAAAAGCAAAGTAATAATTGTCGTGTAATTAATGTATTATTGCGCGTATTGCAATGCGTGTATGACTTCATTTTGCAGACTTCATTTGTTCAATTAAATTTGATTCGATATAAAAGCGACGTATCACTGGTACGCCTTAATAGATAAAGTCGCATCAATTTCTGAAGAAAATTGTTCGATCTACTACATTGAACGTTAACCGAATCTTGTGTGAGAATGTGTTTTATTCTCTTAGCAGAAAATAAAGAACTTAAACTCTCGGTTCGTGAATTGTTCAGTCAATCTTGATCTTAGTTGCGTTATATTACTGTCGATTGTCGATGTCCGAGCGGGACGCAAATCTCGCAAACTGCATTCATTCCGCGAGAATCACACGGTTTGGTTTCACCCGACTGTATAAATACACACACGTATTGCACATGTGTGCGGAAACGCAACTGTCTAATAATGTAGTCAGTACAGTAGCCGGCGTCGCTAAAGGAGAGCGACGACATTTGCCCCCCGGTTGCCCTTGCCTGACTGTTTAGCATTATTAATTAGAGCTAAAGTCGCACTAAGTTGGCGAGTACATAAACAGAAATAATATTTGCACAGAGCGTTCATTAGACGGGCGGCGGCAACGGTGGCGGCGAATATACGAGATGGCAGCATAAACGAGCCGGATTCTCATTAAAATAACCGTGCCTTTCCTTTTCGCTTCGCGGAGACATCAGCGGCGAAAAAAAGATGACTACGACGAAGGCGGCAGGCGGTTCGCGCACGGGAGAGTCGCGACTTGGAGGGGGTTCCAAAGGCGAACAAAGTGACCGCGCGAGGCCGCGAGCAAGGTTGGCGCGATCCCCCTTCTCTTTTTCCCGTCTCCTGCCGCTGTCTCATTTTACCAGTTAGCGGCGGATGGTGGGACTTTTGTCCGCAACGGGGCGAGGCTGGTGATGAACGGGGGGGGACAATGTGCTGAGTGAGAGAGGGCTAGTGAAAGAGTCGCGGGGAGGACGGAGTTACCGAGTAGTTTAGCTACCACTAGATAACTTAAATGAAAGTCGCGGTTGCCCCTTAACGCGAAAATACGTTGAGGGAAAATTTCGTTTTTTCATCCTGATTAATGTAATACCCGACGTCGCGCTCCCGGGCACGCTAATTGGTCATTCTCGACCGTCGCCGTCGCGCCGCAGCTTTAAGAGACTCGCGACACTCTCATGAGCGCGACACGTGCGAAATAAGAGGACATGCGATGCTTTCTGTGTTTCCCGCATGTCCTCTTATGTGTTCTCCTGTGCGCGCACACGCCGCTGGACGAATAGAATCGAATTACCTCGGAAGCGAAGGAGAGAGAGAGAGAGAAAGAGAGAGGAAAGAGAGAATAATTTAGGCTGCTCGCGCGGAAAGATATTCGAGAGACGGTGTTTGTTAGTAGAATTTTATTAAACTTACAGATAGTTGATAGAACGGTATTTAAATTCGACTGTTGTTTTTGCATAGACGACTCTTGAATAGACCGAATTAGAATTGTCCAAATATCGATAAAAGCATCAGACGATTATAAGCGAAAGAATTAAATTATTTATTGATCGAGAGGAAATAGTTTATACTCTGCTAAAATATTTGTGAGCGATGGGAATTAATAAAATCGAAAACCCCCCATTGTGTTCACTTTAGAGAGTCATTATTTACACGGTTTCATGCAATCGATATATTTGCAATTTAATTTCGTGTAATCTAACAAATTGAATTCACGAGGAATGCAATTACCGCTTTTTTTCTTGAGAAATTTGAATTCAAGTTTTTCTCACGATCTCCACTTTACAAGTTATAACAACCTCGGAAACAAAATTCTTTTTCCCCGTCGTAAGTTGAAGATACTAAAAGATATTAATATCTCGCGTAGAATTAAAGGCGCAAGTTATATACTTTTGCAGCGCCGATGACGTCCGAGCATTAATTAAAGATTTTCGCGACGGCCGAGCGTGTTTGCGATCGCGAGAGAAAAAATCGGCAATGAGAGACTATCGATAACGTAGAGCAACTTTCGATCTGGGTATCAAACGGACGGCGACCGATCGAGGGTTGATGGGGTGGACGGAGAGGTGGTTCGGGGGCGGAGGAGTTCCGAAATGAGTACCCGTGCAAATACGCCAGGATTGTTTCTGTCGCTAATTGCTCGGTTTTTTGCAGGGGCTCGGCCAACAATCGATTTGCATTTCAAAGGTAGTCCGGCATAAAAATAAAATGCGCCCCGTTAAAAGTTGACTGGCGGCGGCACCGCTGTGTGCGTGGACGTGCGTGTGTGTCTGTGCGTGAGCGCGTACACGCGCTTATATCCATAATACGCGCGCGCGCACATATATACACATATAGGTGCGCGCACATGCTCGCACACACAAACGTCTCTCGACTCTCGCGCCTGTGAACGACAAATTGCATAAAACTCGTGCCGGATTAATGCCGTCGACGGGGTACAACGTCGATCGCGCTTTTTTCCGCCTGGCTATGCAGGAAACGCTGATTATTATTCGCGAATATAATGCTTTTATATTTTGCAGGATGCCGGAATTGCTCGCTCGCGCGCGCTCTCGATTATGGAACCGCGTCGAGCGTTATCGTCCCCGTCGAGCTTTGATAAACGACGATGGACAGATCGATGATTTCCTGCGCGGTCATTTTTACTTGCGATATTTTCAAATGCAGCTTTTTATGTGCTTGGCATATTTTCGTGACTCTTTGTCAATCCTTTTTTTTTTTTTTTTGTTTTTGAATCGCGTCGCTACTAAACGATGCTCTTTTTTTTAATAATTATATTGCAGTTTATTCGAGTGTCATTATGTTACTTTTCATGTCATTCGTCGTCATTTATATTTTATTTTGCCGTATGCTTGATATCAATAAAAAGCTAGGATCAGATATAAATAAATACTAAAATTAATGTTTTACACATGTTGCAACATGCAAAGTTTTCTTTGTATATACACGAAATTATTGTATTTTCTTAATTACAATATGTTTGCAAATGCATAATTTGTAATAGCTCTTGTTAGAATTCGGAATATTAGTTTTGCTTAAATAATATTTTTGTTGCGAACGAAATTGTATTAGTCCTGTAGGGTCACAGTCTGAAATCAGGCTCGCCGCACGTCGAATATTTCGTTTCCTGCAGGGTCGACAGTATTTGATTTTACGCAGTACGCATCGGGCGGTTTCCACTAACGTTAATTATCAGTGACCACCTACAGTCCCATTACATTCCAATCGACCCCTTAATCAACGCATGATTGGTGTACTAATTGATTGCTACTCCGTAATTATAACGGTGCACTGCCAGACGCCGCGCTATGGTGACTACGAAGTATCAAGGTACGCTCGGTTGCGTTTATTCTGTGTTCATTGTACATTGCTATGATAAATTACAAACAACTGTGTTTGAGAGATTTTAGATACGATTTTCTCATATAAATATCGCTAAATAACATTTTTCTGATTTCGCCGAATTTTGTGTTTCCTCGTAATTATTAAAATACGCGCGCACATGTGCACAAGTTTACATATTTTTTATTGTAATTTATACAATGTATGAATGTATTTTATACAATTATTGAAAACATTATTAAACTACTGAGTGCAATCTTTTTTCTCTGTTATATAATATTTCTGCAATTTTAGAAATGTAAAAAGTTTTGGAAAATATTTTTTTCTTATAATATAGTAGATAGAAATATATGGAAAAGTTAATTACTTTTGATGCACACTAGCTATAACTAATATTGACTATTTTAAATCATTCAAATCCTTAAACTAGTAATGCCTCCTGACAGAAGGAACCTGAATCACTCGATGCGCGCAGTTTACTGGTACAGTGGATGAAATCGATGCAGAAACGTTACCACTGACGGTAATGATCGACTAGCGGTCGACAAATTCAGCCTCTTGTTTAATCAATAAAATATTTTATGTCGGTAAAACAGTCATTAACACGTAACAATGACGTCAGTCTATTTTATATATATGTATATGTATATTCTGATAGGAAATATATATATATATATATATATATATATATATATATATATACATATATGTGTGTATGTGTGTATACATACAATTTTTTAACTGTGCTAAATATGTATTTCTATGTTTACATATTAAAAAGTATATGTACTTGAATTACACAGAGAAATTTGATAAAAAAAAATACGTGGGGATCTTTGATTGTAAACATATTCAAATTGACGTGACGAAACTGTTACGCACTATTACAAATATGTAATGCTCAATCAGCTCAATACTCGCCTGGTCATTAGTCCCGCGATCATTAGTCCCGTCAGGCTGCTTGTACCTCCAATTATTGCAAATAATCCGCACAGAAATTAATCTTATTGACACGCGGTAGAGCTGTGATCCCGCTCGGTGTAGCGTGGCGATCGCGAAATCGGCCATAAACGCACCATAAATCCCGTATTTACAATTAGTAACATATTAATTCGGCATGATGCGAAATTCGCGTACGTGAGAAAGGCCGACGCGGCTGTATGGAATTTCATTAAGCCGACGGTTAGCCGCTCGTCGACCCATAGAACGTAATCGGCGGTTGGATTTGTATCAATTATTAGAAAATATATATACAAGCGCGCGCGCGCGCGCGGAGAGGAAGGGCTGTGGGCGATATGCCCGTCCTGTTTGGCAAATATTTGATCGCTCTCCATTGGACACCTCCAGCAGTCCGAACATCCCGCGCATACTTCCACGCGCCAGATTTCTCTAATGCAATGTCACGTTTTGTTACTATCATTCTGTTCACATTCGAGGTTTTGTTAATAACGTAAAAACGACTTGGACCGTATTATCATTACAATATGCGACGAGTTTATTATAAATATACGAAAAACAAATCGGATTACGCGAGTGATCAATTATTCGATCTTATCGAGAGTAATAACGAGAATAAGTAATAATTTCTTTTCACGGTTAAATTAACATTTACATTTGTATTTAAACAAATTCTAATACGTTAGAGATACACGGATCGAATACTAGAATATACGTAGCGGAAAACTAACATTTTTCCGAATCTGGGAATAATAATCACGCGCTAATAATATTTGAGATAAAACATGGAATTTCTCAATAATCTGAAGTAGTGAAAAAATAAATGTCTTCGTCTAACGATTATTACCTAGTAAGACGCTAATCAAGAAGCAAATTGTATTCAATCCTAAGTGCCGAAGGCATCCGATAAAACTGCGTCGCGTCGCGTTGCGTGTCGCGAGTTCGCCGTGGGCCGAAAACGCGCTCGGAGCCGGGGCCTGCAATTTGAAGTTTTTAATGGAGATTCGCACTGGCGCTCGACCCGGGCCAAAGAGGTCGGTATAATCCAATAGGACCTCATTGTCCGTCCGTTCTCTGGACATAACGCAGCCCCCTCTCTTTTACTCCGGACCGTTCCCCGTTCCGTCGAACTAACCCCCCTTGCCCACTCCATCCCCCGCCTAATACACGCGTGCCGACACAAAGACGCGAGCCGCCCGCATGTATATGGATGCGACACTGCACCGGGAAGCAATGCATATTCAAAATTCAGCCGCGGGCGGCGTGCCAGGGCAACGGAGTCTCTTGTTTTGCGCCCGGACTATAGCGCGCAGCGTGGAGCACGAGTCCGCAAATTCGGTTACTTCATTTCGAGAGAGCCCTGACCGTTCCCCCAGTTCGTTCCTCGCTGTCTCTTTCTCTCTTTCTCTCTCTCGCGCTCTCTCTCTCTCTCTCTTTCTCTTTTCGTTCATCTCCTCCACCGTGTCCCACTCGTGTCTCCTTTCAGTCTCCAGCGTCCGGCGCCCGTCCTCGTCGCTGCCGCCCCCGCCGCATCACCTGTGTTCTCTGCCTCTTCAACGTGGCGCGCTACGCGTTTTAACCCCTCGGCGTATGTCCGGGGTTATGAATTTTAATAGCTTTACGCCGCGCTACGTGGGGGGTGGAAGGAAGGGCCGGGGAACACGGGGACAGGCAAAAATGGCGACGAGTTTTTCGCCCGTCAAATTGTCGATAGATTAGATTAAAGAAAAAAATGCGTGCAGGCGAGAGAGAGAGAGAGAGAGAGAGACCGGGTGAGTGAGGGGTGGACAAGAGGAAGAGAGAGACGTAGGGCAGTACGAGTGATGTCGCGTTGTAGTCAGCTTGTGATCGACACATTTTCGTGAACACGGTTTCGCGGCTCTTCTTTTTTTTGGACCAGCTTTTTGTTTCGTGTACGCGACCTCTCGATGGAAGCCTGGAAAACAGTTTTGTTCCCGGGCAATATTCCTTCATTTCTCGCTACTGAAGCTCGTGACGCGTTCTCCCTCTCTCCGTGAGATTCTTCAGCACGCGTCTCATCCGAGAGGATATTTCGTGTTCAAATTAAAACAACAAATCTTTCAAACGCGTACAAAAGAATTATATCGCGTCCGAACTATTTCAAAGACTTATCATTTTTGTTGCGTGTTTGTGTGTTTTAAATTTTAAATAATTTACAAGAATAACGCAATTAAGAATTTCTATATTATTGTAAAGTGTCGTAAAGCACGTACGTAATTTGCAGTCTAAAAACATCAATTATACGAAAACTGAGAAATAGCACTCGCAAGTGCGCTTTCCTCAAGATGAAAACTCATTCATCGAGTACCCTTTGCGCTCGTTACGAAAGCGACGGCGAGCGGTCGGTTTAAATCGTCACCGCGTGCAACAAAATTGCGCGGCCCGCCCTGGGGAACGTTTTCACAATAGTACCAACGGCCTCATCAAGTGAAATCATCGTCACCAAAACTCGCAGATGGTCCGAAAGCATAGCGCGTGCTTTCTCTCTCTCTCTCTCTCTCTCTCTCTCTCTTACACACATACACACATTCTCGCCGTCCCTCCACCGCGCATCTCGCCCGTTCGCCATCGCCCTCTACCCTATCCCAATTCACCCGCGTAATCTACTTTTCGTTTTGACCGTGAATGTCGTTAGCGCGTTATGAAACTCATTAATCTCGCAAATACTGCCCAACAATTTCCGCGTGACGCGCCATTGAATTGCTTTCCCTCGGCCAGTGATTACGAAAATTCCCGACGCCTCTGTTTCTTCATCCCTGCCCGCTCGCCGTGGTCATGGTGGTTTCCGATGTGGCTCGGAAAAAACTTGTAGCACGTGGGCATACGTACAGAGGAAACAAGAGTGCGATTTTTCGAGTTTGTTTGTTTTTTTTTTTTTTTTTTAAGTTATTCTTATTATAATATTATAATATCACAAAATTATATTGACGTCATGATTGGGGGTTGGGTCAAGTAGACACATGTTCGAGAATCATGATGTATGAAAGCCGTTTCTTAATATTTCGATTAAAACTTTGGACACGGAGGACACGATCGAAAGCGGGAAACAGCCGTCCATTCAGGTACCGGTAATGAACTCCTCAGGATCTACTTGGCCGGGGATTTTTTCGTGAGTACCTGCGACGAGAGAGCCATGAGTGGGTCGCCAACCTCTTTCGGATTGACACCTTGAATGGTGTTAGTTCTAACGCCTATGGATGATCCGTGCCCCCGGGGCCACTAAAATCATTGTGGAGACTTCTGTGGGAGCTTCACCGACGCTCACGGATCACCGAGTTTCGCAAATTCGGTTCATTTGCCGCATTGTGCTCGGCTTAAGTGAGACATGAGACCTACTCAAGAGAGGAGAGTTCGTCCGAATGGTGAGACAGAGCTGAAGAATCTCGGGAAAGAACATTGAAGTTTACCGACGAGTGTGCATCTCGAATATAAAAATGAACACACACACTCTTCTTTCCTGACAGATAAATAGATACAAATGCATAGATCGTGTTGAGTAAGCTTCTGAAAACACGCGATACAGTTATTACTTGATTTCAACTAAAATTATTTACGCGAGCGTAATGTGCGGTCTTAGAAATTTTAGTATAATTTTGAAACAAATTTAAAGAAAAAACATGTCGATGTTTTTAAAGAAAAAAATGTAATAGACGTTAGCGAGAGGAGATTGTAAAAGTGTTTGGAAAAATCTGAATATCGGTAAATAGTCGAAGAAATATTACAATGTAATAGGATTAAAAGCACCGGCCTGGAGTGACGTGTTGTTTGTGACGATCAGGAAGTAACGATCGTTAGCAACACCTCGGAATATGTGTTTTTTTTTTCTTCCTAGATCGGCTATCGTGTAGGTGCAATTATGATCGCTATCGTGTGCGGGAGGACAATGAGCGAGGCAAGAATATCGCGTGTGATTTATAATGTCGGTCAGAGAGAAAGAGAAACTCGTCACAGAGGTGCGCATGTGCTCGCTCTACGATTCGAATCATTAATCATCCACGCGTTTTAGCGAGTCACTCTTCGATCACTACGCGAAAAAAACCGATAAATTGTGTGTAAATTAAATGATACGTCGTGATAAAACAGATGACAATCGCGCGGCGTTGATCCTTTTCGGTCGTATCTTCGAAACCACATCAAGAAAGTTATTATTATTTTAATAATAAACAATTAGTAATATATTAATTTAAAGGGAAAGAGAATGCAATGTTAAAGTTACAAAGAATGATAGTTATTAATAACTGCTATCGAAATACATGTAATGACGTATGGCATAAAGTTATTAGATATCAATATACTATCATTTTTTTCTATTTTCAAAGTGGATTTTTTCAGAACCCAAGTTTCTTACACGAAAACCTTTTATTTTATATTTTTGACTTACTTTCGCACAAAGAATCACCTCCTTCCCGGTTGTTCCGCCGCACCTTGCGTATGTAAAATTACCGTAAATAACACTAACGTAATAAAAGTGATCGAAAGTGTCAAAACTCGGTGCTCCTTGAAATGAAGAATTACTAAAAAATCCTCTAACGCTGAAAAATACTAGGAACCCGAGAGTAGAGGAGGGGACAGGTGCCTTGCCGAGCAGTTATTAGTTTTGCCAGTCGGGGGGCTTAAGTTTTAAGCCGGAAATCAATGCACCCGGGGCCGGACGGATTTGTAAGCTTCCTCCTATGACGGTTTTAACGAGTGCGAGTCATGCAAAAGTGACGCCGCGCACCGCGTTTCCAAAAAAATCTTTGAACGCCTTTCGGTGTACGTTTATCGTGCGTTTATCGTGTGCTGCGCGCATCGTATTCCTCGCTCTGCTCTTCAATTAAACGATCTGCGCGCAGATGTGTGTCGGCAAAACGAGTTTAACTTATTCAGAAACGAGAAGCAGCGCGGTAACGAGAAATTCTCTGATTTTTTCCTTTTGCAATAAAACACACGTAGTTCTTGATTGTGTCAAATCATTCGCGATCACGGCCAGCTTTATGGCGACTTAATGCGTTCACTCGCATCGCGGATCTCGGGTTTTTAGGTGACGAGGCGCTATTATTTCAAAGGATAACTTTGTTCTTTAACCCTCAGTCATTTACGATAAACGATAAAAGCGTGGAAATTGCAAATTACGTCGACACCCGCTTTGACGTTAATTGCGCGGCAAAAAACTACGTCTGCTGCCATATTTTCATTAAATAGCGTTCGCACATTGTTAATGTGATGTTATGGTTTCATTTTTTTAGATGAGATTTTCTACATCTAAATTTATATTTTTAATCGCCACTCTTATATATAACAACGAAAAATCAATGCATAAAACTTATAATTTATACGCAACGGTTTCTCGTTATATGTTCGGCGAAAATGAGATCACAGATTTCAGAGAAATTATTTTTCTAGAAAGAATAAGAGAGAAAAAGAGATTATAAGATATATATATATACACTTTCTGTCTCTTTCTCTCTCTCTTTCTTATGTAAAACCGTTTTGTACATAATAATTTTACTTCCTTCACTGGCTGTTGCTCGGCTTAAGAACCTGCTCGTTTTTCAATTGATAGACAATACGCGTTTCCGAGCTATCGATCTCGGACCAAAGACCGCAGACTGTGCTTTTTTTTTTCGCGCGACTGTCGAACGAATAACCCGTATAACGTAGTAATTTAATAAAGACGGACTAGTCCGTCGAGATTTGACCAAACACAGAGCGACAAAGCCGCGCCATCGGTGACAGATATATTAGGTACGATTCAATAGAGACGTCTACATTACATTATTCGGCGGGTAGATCTCTACGGCAAACACAACATCAACTTTTCCCATGCCGTTTCCCGTCCGCGACAGGGGTTCTCAGTGGGACCGGGCGAGGGTTGAGGAGCGGCGGCGCGGCTCGGATGTTTGTCTCTCAACCCCCGCGCGCGGTCTCGGTTCCCTTTAAATAAACCTACCCGCGTCGTAAGAGAAATCGTTGACTCCCGCGCGCGCCCGAGTCTTGCGGGGCATTCGGGATCGTGATAAGCTCCCGTTATTGAATTTCGCCATTGAGTTTGCGGGCGATCCCGCGGAAGCGTCTTTGCCGGCAGGCGTCGTTATGAAAAAGAGCAGAGATACGAGGAGAGGAGTTTCACCGTTCAATTACCGCGAACAAATTTTCGACGATCTTAAACGTCGTGTCTCTTTGCCATTAGTTACATGCTATCATATTTATATTGCATGTATTATGTAAAATAAAATAAAAACACACACACATGTAAAACTTTATTTATTTTATCACTGCAGTGTTACATCGTGTTGTTTCATATTTCGCAAGATGTACAAAGCTCTTCCTGAAAACTGCAATTTTTCGCGTAATCCTTGCGGGCGAGGAATCCAGCAAGTAACATAAATTTGCATGAGAAAACGCGAGACGACACGCACACACGCGCGCGCGCACACACATATGTGCATATCTCTGTTGTAAATTGTACGTATGTGGCATACCGGCGTAAGTGAAAACACGACGAAAATGGGAAGCGCTGAACTGGTATAAACAAGGGTCGCATGCAATATTAGGGGCATTAAGTCGCCATAAAGAGCGCATTAGGGGTGCGGCCCTCGAGGGTAGTTTAGCGTTTAATTGTCCCACCCCGTGTATCAAAGGTTTCGATTTCTGCTCGACTGCGCGCGTTATAAATCCACGTACGCTCATACGTTTCGCACGTTTATGGTATGTACGCGCACGTGTTTTATACGCATCTCTCGTCGTTATTGTATGCGCACGCGGGTACTTACGATCCGTTAACACACAGCTATCGTTAATGAGATGAGATCGTTAAATGGTTAATTCATTGCGTGTACCGGGCCCGAATTTGTGCGTGGATTTTGTAAAGCGCATCAAACGGCCGGGATTAATGCGTTAAATTATCCTTCATTGCCGCATACACAGATCTCGTTCCCTTAAACTATATATAACGATACGTTATTGAAGTAACGACGAATATATTAATCTCTTGTAACGACTATTTTTATAATTCTGTTCTGCACACACAAACACACACACACACATACGTCTTAATTTATTCATTTATTTTATAGCTGTATAAAATTACACTAATTTTTTAATCATTATTGACAGCCTGTTTAAATCTCTTTGAGGCAATTTCTAATGATAGAAAAGCGATTTCGATCTCCTCGGGAACACCACGTCTCGGACACACTTCGAAGGATATTCGACAACTTTCCATAGGCCGACACACCGCTGAAAATTCGCGCGGTTTCCGGCGATGAGGAAGCGTGCGCGCATACAAACACACACATATACATGTACGTACGTGCACACCGCGAGTATACGGCACACCACAACCACAGTTGCGAGCGTGTATACATTATACGACTAGGGGGAAGGAGGGGATAGCTGAAACGTATAAGAGGAACAGGCGAATACCCAAGTTGCTATTGAACCGATTTTGAGCAAATATCACTCGAGGCAGGTCGGGGAGATTCGCGATGCCGAGTAGTGACGGTGCAAGTGGCGAGGAGGACGAAGAGGTAAAGGAGCAACGTGGGGAGTGGGTTGGAGGCGATGGTTGGGGGGACGAAACGACGGGGAGGAGAGGGAGAGAGATTGGGGCAGAGAGGCAGAGACAGGAGCCGAGAGAGCTCGCAAGCCCTTCGGCAAATTTCATAACCGAACTTGTCGTATTTGCCCAGATTATTTCAATATATTCGACTCAAGCCGGGAATCTGTTTGCGAGCGAGTGTATGCGTGAATGGAACTTGCCGCCGCGGTCGCGGCTCGCGCGCGCGGGGCACGTATGTGCGCGTTTGTATGTACGTGTGTGTCTGACAGTCTGCCTGTGTAGTGTGTGCCGGTCTGGCATCGAACGGATGGAATGGGTGCGAGAGATGGGCTCGTGCACACGTCGCGACCGTGTAAACGCGTCGTCGGCGCTCGCTTTTTCCGCCGGTAAGCGCAAAGTGACGAGGACGCGTTTCCACGTAAAAAGCGTACGTTACCCGCGCGCCGCCGGCCGCGAGAGTTTCGCTCGCTTGCATAAAACCGGGAAACACACGAAAAAACTTGAGCATTAAGGAAATCAATCACACACGCGGAAAAAAAATTTCTGCTGGCGTAGCAAGGAGATTAGTTACCATATAACCAGCAACAAAATATTTTTGTTGGCAAAACAAATAACAATTCAGTAACTTTAGAAATCCCCAAATTTTCCTTGCTGGTTACAACAGAAAAACCTTCCCGTGCTGGGTCGACACTATTTCAAACGTACGTAACTTACATTTGAGAAAATGCCGATCTGATTTGTGTTCAATACTCAAGTTTTACCCTTTGAGTTCTCTCGTGTGTTCCCGGACTTATGTCGGTGATGAAAACTCTCTCGCGGCGATGTTTCGAGCGGAAGCTTTGATGTTGCTCGGACATACCTATGTAACAGCAGCGTCTTCGGTACGATTTGGATATAAATAATAGTAATGTATTTTTTTAATCGACGTGAATGAGCTACTTCGTTTTTTAATCAATGTGACAATATGTCGCGTTTTTCGCAATAGTAGAATATTCTTCGTATCACTGTTGTTACACCGATGTGATTCGAGACGATAGATTTCATTCGTCCGTTAAATTGACAGGAAACGGAGCGTCGACTAATATGCGACGTACAGTCGCGCTAATTAAATAAAAGGTCGGAACTGATGCGAACGAGAAGCGCCGTCCGCAGTCACGTGTCGCCACGTGCGCTCGTCGTCCTTTCGACAGTCCGACTCGTCAAAACTACAGTAACATAATGTATTATATTAGTCGTTGGAAATCGTCATATTAGTCGAATATTGTGAACGGATACGAGAATCAATTAAATAACAATGCCAGCTCGTTAATCCATCCGCGAGACCGCAGGCTGCGGCTCGGAAACGATCCGACCAATACCCGCGATGTTTCTCCGCGTTTTTCGACGGGGTGTCGTCTGATGTGACTATAAACTTCTGAAGCCAATATTTAGCTTGATAAAAGTGAAAAACAGTTAATAAATATCTTGAAACACGAAAGTTGAAACAATATTTAAAAGACAAGTGTATAAAAAGTATATAAAAAGCTCCAAAAATTAAGATTGAATACAAGCCCAGCAAATATATAGTAAATATATATAATTCTTGATTCGTTCAAAATTGTTTGTCAAGATTGATTAGATAGTGTGCGTCTTCACTTAAATCGTGAAGAACTGATAGCGCTGGTATACGATTCTGCGAGAAAAATGTGGAAGAGATAATAGTTGCTGACGGATTGGCGATTGGAGAGTTAAAATTAAATTCTCTCTCCCGACAACATACACGTTAGGAGGATAAGCAGGATTCGAGCAGACGAAAGCCCCCATTGTTTCATTCGATTTGCACCCGTGTTCTATGCTCGTAATACAGAACCTGCAATTTACAGGAGAATGAAAAGTTAAGCCCGTGCAGGAAGCTCAGGGGTGGCGTGCAGACAATAGGCACTGGCTTTAAAATCTCTACGGCAAACAAATGGGAAAGCCCGGCTCAAAACGTAATTGAGATATTGAGATCTGATTAAGATGAAATCAATAACACGTCTGATGCTGTCGTGCATCTTGCCTCGTCCTACATTCGATCCTCGGTGTGCGAGACATAAAGAAAGCCTTGTTGTGTTTAAAACAGTCGCACCACAAGTGAATTATTCGCACAAGTACATTTAAAAACGTTAAAAATTATCAGAGAAAATTACAAAAAACAGTTTTAAACACAAAACTTTAATTGCAAAACTAAAATTAAATATTTGAAATATATTTGAAAGAAAAAATTAATCTTACTTCTAAACTTTTACACAGAAACAGATTCGCAGAATTCAATTATACAATGAATATAAGCGAGCTAATTTTTATCACTTCGGATCCATCAATCGGACATATCGGCTGTCTAGAAGCAATTGAAATAGTTTGGTAGCGTGTAATCGTTTTCGCACTCTAGAAGCAACTTCGTAAACTTGTGAGCTTACACCTTTCTATCTCTCTCATTCTTTCTCACTCTCTCTCTCTCTCTCTGTTAAAAAGCATCCGCTCTCTTTCGGGAGGGAAAGATCACAATAAAAGATACTTCTGTGGCCAAACACGACCACGAGATTATTATTCGCGCGGCTCTACACGCGGTATACCGGGTGTCCGCATCTGCCTGCGATCACCGCGGGAGGTCGGCAGGGACCATTCGATAGAAAAGGTCCTCAAGAGGATCTTCGGGGTCCCGTTGCTTCCGTGCGGCCGAGCTCGTTGTATCCCCGTATCCGGAATACGATCGCATCAAGATCTCATAGCCAATGAGCTGGCCGGGTTCGTTCGCGAACGGCCAATCGGTGGTCGGATTGTCGGTGTACCGCGCATATCCCACACCATGTAATCGTGTAACCGACCCTCTTTGTCACGGCTTTTCACACCGAAAGAGAGAAAGAGAACGCGCGCGTATGTACATACACGTCGTCGCAACGGCGGCGACGATGACGACGATGACGACGACGGCAGCGCTTCTCCTTTTTTTCGTACCGCCGCTAATTATCCACCAAAATCCCCTTAAACGGCCATTAAACCCGCCCCTCGAACGCCGCCCGTGAAAGCACTTTAGGGCTAAACGGATACGGCACCGGAGCGACGGCTGGCTCGGCAACTCCTTACCTTCTTTCGGATTGCGAGAACGGTTTGATAATCACCCGGCTTCTCTCGGTGAGATCCCTTTGTGGAACCGCGACGGTTCTCGAGTCTGGAATCAATGACGGGATAACATGTTGCGTGGACACAAATGCAACCTTACCCGACGTGTTTGAGGGATCACATTACTTCTCTGACTAAAATCTTACATTCCTTTCAGAATATATTGTACAAGTTTAGAGGTAAAAATTGTGAGGAACTCAAAGATTACTTGCAAACATAAAACTTTAATATTTTTTTAATGAAATCTAACATCATAAGCTCTCAGATTTCCTGAATTGCTATGAAAATGTACACAGCTGTCTAGTTTCCGAAACAGCATAAAATCCGAACGAGAAGAAAGTATATGCGAGATATATAATCAATTTAATGTAATATCAATATATTAGCGGCGAGAGTCAAAAGAGATGGATGACCG